>PISX010014099.1:0-54224 GCA_004024625.1 Mellivora capensis | reverse complement strand
TAAAGGACCTCAATGTGATACAGGAATCCATCAGAATCCTAGAGGAGAACATAGGCAGTAACCTCTTTGATATCAGCCACAGCAACTTCTTTCAAGATATGTCACCAAAGGCAAAGGAAACAAAAGCAAAAATGAACTTTTGGGACTTCATCAAGATCAAAAGCTTCTGCACAGCAAAGGAGACAGTCAACAAAACAAATTGACTTGTATTTACCACAAAGCCTCCAGAGCTACTGCTCAGAGATGACTCATTTAATTTATTTTATTGAAGTGATTTATTTTTGCTTAATTCACAATTCCCTGAAATTAGTCATCCAGCTTCAAAGTCAAAATTAGGAATAGCAATTGCAGAGGGGCTGCCCTAACCTAGTCTATGAATATTAGTGGAAAGTGATAACATTCAAAATTTCTAAAGTTACAGCAGCCTTTCATTTTCATGATTTATTTAGCCTAAAGTAGATTCCAAGGGGATAAAGTAAAATAATCTTGGTCATCATACTTTCCTTTTTTTCTTACGTCCACGTGCTAATTTCCAAAATACAAAGTTGGAATGGTCAAACAGGTCAATGTAAGTTGTACTCCACGTTTCTCTTCGTATCTCTATTTGGCCTTGGCTTGTTATCTCTTGGTTTATTTAACCAACTCTCGGTTTATTTAACCATTCAATAAGAATGGTAATCATTGTTCATAGAAACAGATCATGGAAAAAGTTGATATTTCAACAGATTTTAAACTTATAATTATGTAAGAATTTTTTATTTCTATTGAATAAAATAAAGCTAATGATCCTAACTGAGCAAGGCTGTATTTAAAATATTAAGAGACTGTTTGATTTTTAGAAATATTTCATTTGAATTAAAGTAGATTGTTAAATGTTGATAATTTCATGTTGAATTTTCATTCTTTCTGGGGATGAGCTTACGCAGATTGCACAATCCTCAAGAGTTCTAAATAGCTTTCATTATACTCCACAAAATATGTCAGTTTCATTTACTTCCTATTCCTTTAGTAGACCCTGGAAGAATACAAAGTAAAACAAAACAAAACTAAGCAAAAAAATGGACACTACACTTGTTTGTTTTTACCCTATATTCATGTATTAATTTTCAAAATACACACTTATAAACAGATTTTAATATATATTGTATCTATATGTTGTATTTGTCATTTTTATTTCAAATCTTTTTTGTATTTGGATTATTGATTCTATTTTTTTGGCCTCATGAATTCTTCATTTCACCTTTTTCCAAATGAAAACACATATTTATAATATTATAATTTCAAAATATAAGTGAACGCTCACTGTATACATTTTAAATATTTAGATGCTGATAAATCAATCAATAAAAGTTCCTTTTAACCCCCTTTACCCTTATTAAATAGTCATCACTCAAGGGACTGTCACCACACAACTCCTGGACTTCAGAGTTCTATGCACAAGGGACTGGTCTGGGTTTCTTCTTTCACACCTTTTGAATAAGAGTGCTTCCACTCGCTACCTTATGCTTGTCCCGCCACCATTGTATGTTGGGTGTGTTGGGAGTTGATAACCTATCTCCTTAGTTCACAGTTTTTTGTGGTTTTTTTTTGTTGTTGTTGTTGTTTTTTAAGATTTTATTTATTTATTTGACAGAGAGAGACAGCAAGAGAGGGAACACAAGCAGGGGGAGTGGGAGAGGGAGAAGCAGGCTTCCCACAGAGCAGGGAGCCCAATGCAGGACTCTATCCCAGGACCCTGGGATCATGACCTGAGGCAAATGAAGCAGATGCCTAATGACTGAGCCACCCATTCTCTTCAGGTTTATAAATCTTTCGTGTCTTACAGTTTGTTTTTTTAATTGAGACCTATTCTCAAGGAGCTTATACTTAAGAACCACACACTGAGGAGCCTCCTGTGCAAGTGAGCATAATTTAAATTTGAACCTGAACCTGAAACCATGATGGGATGAGATCTGGGGGACCTTAGAGAGGAGGTAAATTATTTTACGTGTGGGATGAGTGTGGATTTGTAACCAGAGGGAAAACTGTACCAGGCTGTATTTTATAAAATCGGACACTATAATATTTCTGGCCCTACAAATTTTTCCAGACCTTGTCATCCCTCAGTGAAGAATTACAGTCGATTTCCCATATCTTTGAAACTAGATGGAACTTTGTGGCTATTCTGATTTAATAAAATGTGGTGGAAATGATGTTACATGACTTTTGATTCTATCCCATAAAGTAATATGGCTTCCATCTGGCTCTCTGCCTTTTGGGACACTCACCCTTGAGCCCAAACACAATATCCCAGACTACATCAAAACATCATGTATAGGTGTTCTGCCTGGTAGCCTCAGCCAAAATCCCAATTGACAGACAACAACAGCTGCCAGACATGTAAGTGAATATGCCTTAAGGTGATTCCAGTTCCCAGCAATCAAACCATTTCTGCAGATGCAAAACAGAGAAGTATGCAACACTAAGTACTGCATAAGTTATAGACAAACTTGTGAGCAAAATAAACTTGTTTAAGTCGTTGATTTGGGGTGTGGGGGGTGTTGATTTTTCCATACAGATGAAGATAGCCAGAATAGATCACAAACTATTTTAGATAGCTGATTAGAATGTATGAAAATAAATCTGAGCTAATCTGGCATGGCTTCATCTAGAACTCAGAATTATTTATGTATTACCTAAGCCTTACTAGCCTAGTTTTTGGGGTATCAGACTACTGTCTTAAAACCTTTTATTGGTGCCGTAGGACCAGAGAAGACCAGACCTGGGCATATGTGTGAATGTACTTAGGGATAAAGTTTCCCACTCTATATGTATATGTACAGAAGGATATGTATATTCTCACTTTAATTACAATATAAAGAGACCAGTGCTGGGGCAGGAAATCAAAACTCAAGGAGTGACTGAATGAGTGAGCAAGTGAGTTTGTAAAGGGAAAACTTTTTTCTTCCCTTTAGGGTAAGGGCTACTCTTGCCTAAATTGAAACACAAAGATGCCTGGAGCCCTGCTGTGGTGATAGTTTTGGGAGGGAACTGCCCCCACTCATGGTGCTGAGTTTTGTCTTCTAGCAGTGGGGGGTGAGATGCCTCTGGCTTATTGAAGTCAGGGCCATTCCAGGGAGAGCACCTGGACTGGTGTAGTATTGCTTTCTGTTTTGAATTTCCCTTCTGGTATTTCTAAACATTCAACAAAGTTTCGTGAGAAATTATTTCCTGATCTTTGCTCTCCTGAGCCTATACAAACAAGGAAAAAGAACTGTTCTATACTTGTAGGAAGTAAACAGATACTAGTGTTTGATACCTGAGGAAAGACAGCAATACTAGTCTCTAGTGAAAAGTGGTACACAGGAGCAGCGATCTGGGGAAGTCATCAGAAGCAAAAGAAGCATTTTGGTTGCATGGTGCAGAGATTGGAACTAACTAATTGCAAAGTTCCATAATCAAGTCTGATTAGGCAGCACTCCACGAAATTCTTGTAGAAAGCTAATTTATGTCAATAAAGCTGCTGAGAAGACTTTTGATACTATTGTGGATTTTAACAGTTAAATACACCACATACTAGATGTTTGACCATCTGTAAAAACATCTCTCTCTCTCTGCCTCTGTTTTCTGCTAAGAATAGTGATGTCTAGCTCATGGAATTAATGAGGTAGTTAAATGAACTACTGTAGCTGCACTACAGTTGAGGACTTCTCTAACCAATCATTAAAATAAATCCTACAAATTAAATTAAAGTAAATGTAACAAAATCATGAAGTACTCAGAAGAAAATAAGGGATCTTTTTTCTAATCTTGGGTTTGGGAAGGATTGTCTAAACATAACACTAGCAAAAGAAAAAATTAATTCGATTTACACTAAACTAAAAAAAAAAACCTCTTGACATTAAAAATTAAAAGGGAAATTGAAAATAGGAAACACATCAACAAAGAGGATAAGAGCTGAAGATCGATAATTTACTTAAAATTAACATAAATATTCCAGAAAGTATAAAAGTATGTTCAGCCTCACTGGTAAAGAAATGAATTTCAAAATGCTCCAAGGAGATTATTCTATTGTCAAATCCCAGCTGAATAGAGTAGGATGATGGTGGAGCTTTCTTTCTTACGTTGATGGAAGGTGGGATAAATTGGTGAAAACATTCCAGACTCTAGAATTGTTCTAGAATCTAGAGAATAATTTGACAACATGTAAGAAAAACTGCAAAATGGTACTGTGGTTGATCCCACATTCCACTTATAAGAAGATATTCTGAGGAAATAGAAACACATAAAAAGATCTACATATGATTCTTTTACAATGCTTAAATAAATAATACATAGTACATATAACTATAGTATAATAGTTCAAATACTCTGAGTATAATAGTTACTGATACTGTATGACACTGGCATTACAAACTCTCAGAGTAATAAGACAGACTGATAGTAACATGTTTTTGAGAGAAAGAATAAGTGACAAAAGGAGGAAAATATAAAATGATTCTAAAAAATGTGAGGAAGATATTGGAAAAAAATGTAGCAAAATAAATATGATGAATTTTTAGATAATTTTTGTTTTCTCCTTTAATTTTTCTATGTTACAATTTCTTTTCAAATAATTTACATAACTTCAAATTGGGAAAAGTATTTGAATATTGGAGTTCATTAAAATGTTGTAATAAAACACAGAAGATAAAATTTTAGAATTTTCTAAACACTTTGCTTTACAGATTAAATTGCTATTAAAGTGTATTAAAACTTGTTCTGCTGGAATGACTGTAGGTCTTGCATGTTCTAAGTATCCCTAGTAAAATTACAATTGAAAAGTTTCAACTCCTGAATAAGGAGGGGAATAAGAAACCTGGGCTTCTAGTTACAGAGTAAATTACAGGGATGAAAGGTACAGCTTAGGGAACAGAGTTGATGATTTAGTAACAGCGTTGTTTGGTGGCTACACTTGTTGTAAGCATGGCATAATATATAGAGTTCTCCAGTCACTATGTTGTACACCCAAAACTAATGTAACATTGTGTATCAACTGTTCTTCAGTTAAAAAAAATATTCAGTTGATAAATTCCCATTGGTAATAAGAGATCTGACTTTCAGTATCAAAGTACATCTGAAAACTGCTGAACTAAAATGTTACCTGATAGAAGAGTCAGAATTAAGGACATTAATTTTGTTTCAGTTGCTTAGACAACCATTTCCTTTCACTATATGCTCAGATGGTAACTCATTTAGAACCTGCATCTTGGGATATCTGGACTCCCCAACCTCCCCCACCTTCCACAGCAGGGGATTAGACAGAGTAAAAATGACTAAAATGGCAATATATATGATATGCAAATTTAACTCTAGCTTAAAAAATTATAACCTGGCAGAATATTGACATTTACCAACAATTCAATATTAAATATCAGTAATTTGAAGGGTGACATCAGCAAGATGGCAGACTAAGAGAACCCAATGCTCATTGTTCCAACAAAAACAATAACAATGAGTATACAACTACATGCCAAAGAAAATAACTCTGGGAGAGCTCTGGAGTACAGTAGAAGAGCTGGAGGAACACTGGGGAGCACTTCTGGGTAAATCCTAAGGAAACAAAATTTTAGGATCTTGAAAAGATTTCTGTACTTCCATGTTCATTTCAGCATTATTCACAATAGCCAAGATATGAAACAACCTAAATGTCTGACAATGAATGAAAAAAGAAAGAAAATGTGGTGTACAGACACACACAGGAATATTATTCATTCTGAAAAAAGATGGAAATCCTGTCATTTGTGACAATGTGAATGAATGTGGAGAACATTAATAATATAATGTTAATATATTATACTATATATTAATGTATATAATATAATAATAAGTATAATAAGCCCAATTTAGAAAGTTAAATATTGCATGATCTGAGTTATATGTAGAATCTAAAATAGGTGACTCCTGTAAGGAGAGAGAAGAATGGTAGTGTCCAGGAGCTGGGAGGGAGGGGTAAATGCAGAAATGTTGGTCAAGAGGTACAAATTTGCAGTTATGCAAAATGAGTAAGTACTGGAGATCTAATGTACAACAAGATGACTGTAGGTAATAATACTCTATCTTATACTTGGAATTTGCTAATAAAGTAAATTTTAAGTGTTCCTAGCAAACCAAAAATGTGGTTAACTATCTGAAGTGATGGATATGTTAATCAGCTTGAGTGTGGTGATTATTTCACAATATATACATATATCAAATCATCAAATTATGTGCCTTAAATATATATTAATTGTCAAAAAAGGAAAAAATATCAAATAGCAATATATTGAATTTTACATATATAATATAGAGTGTTTAACATTTACATATATGTACACATTTATCATTTGGAAAATCAACTTCCAAAAATACATTTTAAATGAAATTACTTAAAGTATGGATATTTTAAATGTCCAAAATGTTCTTTAAGTATGCATTTGGTTTAAAATGTTCCAAATTTTTTTACATCTCATGGTTGTCAAATAAAAACTCGAATTAAAAATTTGAAGGTTGAGAGTAAATTTAATCCTCAGATCAGTTTCCTAGTTGTTCAAAATGTTTTGATGCCGATCTAGCTGTGTTTGAGGGACAAAGCAAGCCAATACTCCTCCATCTTAATTTCCTCAATAGATTTCACCTCTTGGTTGGGGATGAACTAAAAACAAATTAAAGGGGAACATGTTAGAACCATAATGTGGTCTTGAGCACCTCAAAGTACATTTTCTTTTCTTTTCTTTTTTTAGACTTATTTATTTTAGAGAGAGAGAGTTGGGGGAAGGGGCAGAGTGGGAAAGGAGAGAATCTCAAGCAGACAATGTGAGGCTCCATCCCATGACCCTGAGATCATGACCTGAACTGAAACCAAGAGTCAGATGCTTAACTGACTGAGCCACATAAGTGCCCCTCAAAGTACATTTTCTAATTGCAGATATATTCTTACTTATGTATCCAAGATATATATGTCTACACACAAGGATATAATTTTTAATTCCTCACTTATGAGAATTTTTGTGAGCTAGCCAAGGTTTTATGGAAAAATACACATAAATACATTTGTAAGTGAATACTGCAACTTTGATGTTTTAGATGTAAGAAAATATTGTTATTGTAGATTACATTAATTGGAATTTTTATCCAGATAAGGTCTTAACATCACTGGCATCTTTAGAAGCCTAAAAGCCAATAACTTGTCCCCTACCCAAGTTTATCAGAAAAGGAAAGCTAAGGCCAATTATAGACCTTTATTATTTATATAGCTAATATTGGAGAATGAGGTTTAAATCTGCAGGCAAGTGAAATATCAACTATCATTTTCAGTATTAAGCATATTTACCCATCTAAAGATAGGATTAGTCTCAGGGTGACCTTGCCTGTGTAAAATTCCTGCCTTAGAAGACCAGAGCTAAATTTATGCTCATCGCGGGCAACTTCCTCAATGTGCTTGACACTGGTATATTTAAGGGCTTTTATCTATTTTTCTATAACTACTGCTACTAGTGAGTAATTAAAAATTCTGGATAGGCAAATTAATGTGCTTGCAGATATTTTGTCTACTTGGTGAACGATTTTAGTAGTATGTGCTTCAAATTAACAGAATATTAATAAATGATCCATATGCATTGATTATGGCTAATCAGAAACAAATCTGATCCCTAAGTGCACTTTATTTTGACAGTTTATATATGGAGAATAAGAATATTTCAACAGAGGCTGGAAAATACGTGTGGAGTGTTTACAAAGGAGAGTCCATGATTGTGAGGTGTTATATTTCTGATATGGGCAATCCACTTTCTCTGTGTGTTGATTTTACTACCACAGTGATCGAAAACACTACTACAGAGAGGGAAGGAGAAAAACTGAAACATGTGTTTAAAAAAGCAATTTTTGTGGTTAAAGAAAATAGTAGGTGAAAAGGTGATGAAAATAGAAGTATGATTGAAACTAGAGAAAATGTCGAGAGAGATTTACAAGGTTTTTGAGACAATTTTGAGGGATCCTAGATCTTGTATCTATTGCATAGTATATATTGACCTCCTAGATCCCATGACCTCTGCTTGCTAAGAGAATTTCTTTTTCATCCTCCCCATTTACTGTACCTTGAGTTCATCCACATTGATTTAACACACCATCATCTAAAGAATGTGATAAGTTGGTGTTTCTATCTGTCAAGGGACCAAGGAGATGAAAACGAGGCTTTGCCAAAGGTGTAATTTTAGGTTGTTTGATACCCCTGCATTTTTCTTAATTATTTCTGACATTTTATCTATTTCACTATGAGCTTCCTTGGAGGTTACAGATCAAAAAAAATGTTCTTCATGACCCAGAAGAAGAAATACATCTTCTCTTAATAAATCCCACCTGAAATCATATAGGGGAAGGAAAGAAGGAGTAACAGTTCACATTTATCACTTGTGCTCTTTCATTTGCTAAACTCTTTTTCGGAACCTGAAAGACAGTTTCTTTTCAGCATGAAGGGGATTCCAGATAAAAATGTGAGTCTCGGAGAAAAAAGCAAATATTTTTGGACAAACTATATAAGGAGCTGTCCAGGGAAATTGAAATCTGAAAACTGCAGGCTCTGTCTGTCCTAATCCTAAGCTCTCTGAGGATGAGAGCATTTTAAGATTTCATTTATTTATTTATTTGACAGAGATCACAAGTAAGCAGAGAGGCAGGCAGAGAGAGAGAGGAGGAAACAGGCTCCCCACTGAGCAGAGAACCCGATGTGGGGCTTGATCCCAGGACCCTGAAATCATGACCTGAGCCAAAGACAGAGGCTTTAACCCACTGAGCCACCCAGGCACCCCTAAGAGAGCATTTTAAAATCATTGTTTCTTTCAAAAAGCATTTGGCATTTAGCATATAGTGGGTATTCAGTGAGTAGATCTTGAAATACTTTCAGTTTTATATGGCATTTTATTTTTAGTTAAGATAGCATGAATCCTTCAGGAAAGTAACATGCTAAACCAGAACAACAAGCATAAATCAAAGACAACCAGAGAGTTGTCTCTATTGCACACCACAACTAGGACCTAGAGAATTAGTGTTTGTGGTATATGATAGAGGATGTTATTGAATCCATGGTTTAAAACTTTGAAGCACAACAAAAATATTGAGTGAAAGGCAAAGATGCACTCCTTGTAAATGGTCTATTTTTCTTGGCTTAAGAAGTTAGGGAAGATGGCAGAACTTCTTCAAAGATGCACCAGTGAACTTTGCTTCCTGGTTATTTGTACCTTTGCATTGTCCCCTTTATGTTGAATCTAGGCAAGCTCTGTATAATAGAATGCAGTGGAAATGACTGCAACTTTTCAAAATCTTAAAAATGTTTTAATTTTTTATTTAAATTCCAAATGACTGTAACTTTTAAGGTCAAGTCCTAAGTAGCCTAATAGCTTCCTTCTTTGCTTTCTCAGAAGAAGCACCCTTGGGGAAGCCAGGCACCATGCAAGTAACCTGCCAATCCTGAGCCCGTCATGCTGTGAGTGAGTCCAAGCTAGCATGTAGAAAAGTCTCTGGAGAGAGAGAGAGGCCAGCCTGCGTCACAGCATTTTAGCCTTCTCAGCTAAGGCACCAGACTTGTAGATGAAGTAAACCAAATAGGTAGTTATGCTTAAACTTTGAATCCATTGTGAAATCTGTTGGGAATTGGAATGGGGGGAAGGAATATTAAAGGAACAACTTAAAGGAAGTTCATTTGCTATGAATCAGAATACACTCATAGCATATTCTTCATATAGGAAAAATCTAGAGGTATACTAGATCAGTAAGCTTCCACAGGCAGAAATATTCATAAATTTAGGTATAAATCAAGAAGCTTCTATAATTCTATTATTTTCTATTTCCACAAGGCATTTTCAGATTTCAATTTATTCTATTTTCAATAAGCTCTCCTTGTACAGGTTTCTGTTAAGAGTAGGTGTATGTTATTGGAGGCATATATATTTTTCTGATATATGTTCAGAAATGCAGATCAACTGACATATAAAACTTCTCCTGCTCTGACAGATTATAGGAAGCCAGGAGACCAAAATGATATCATATGTATTAGCAAATATTTTACTAATTACTTCTTTATTTCTAGGTCAAGACTAAACATGATGACAAGTAGTCTCAGCAACAGATATGGTATTAAACAAGAACCAAAAGAAAGAAAATAATTTATTGGAGAATACATTTTTCAGACTGATTGTTTTTATTAATTGGTTCATTCAAACATGTATTTATTCAACTTTAATCAAGTGCCCATTATCTGTTAAGGATGGTACAAAGTGTAGAAGATATAACTAGAAAGAAGACAGGGAAAGTCCTCTGTCCCCAAGGAGACTATAACTAAGCTCTAAAGCTGGTGAATAAGGGCAAGTAAACAGACAAATGGGAAGCCAACATAAATCTTCAAGATGTCAAATACTGAGGCACATTAGAAATTCTAGGTAATCCTCACATACCTGTCGATAATAGAATCCTGGAAAAAAATATTCCATATCATTTGAGTTGTGAAGGCAATTCATTATTAAAAATAGACACTGACATGCATGTATGAATGCTTAGATTTTTCTCTTTCTCTTTGTGTGTGTCTGTATTTAGGCCAGTAGTCATATTATATTTGTTCCATTTTCTTGTTTTTTGACCATGCCGGCAATTTGGTAAGGGGCAGTAATATTGGTAATCAAAGTATTAAGACTTCATTCTGCACATTTTCTTTTGATTTATTTTCTGACTTTAAACTTTCTCTTCAGATATGTTTAAGCTATTAATTAACCTTCCATTGAGTTCCCAATATCATTTACTGTGTTTTTTAGTTCCAAAATGTCTGTTTGGTTATTATTTATAGTTTTCATTTCCTGACAACATTTTAAATTTTCTTGTGTATCTTTTCAAACATATAACTATAGATATGCTGTTGCATGCATCGCGTTACTCCGCTATCTTAACACACTCTGAATGTATTTCAACTGACTCTTGTTTCTACTGGTTCTCATTCATTTGTTTCCTTTTAATGTACAGTTAATTTTGATTGAGGGTCAATTATTCATATGAAACGTCATTGTAATATCTGAGGTTTCTAGATAGAATTCACACCTGTTCCTGGTGAGCGGCCAGGACATTTGCAATCGAAGCTAATCTAATTGTACTCCGGGTTTTTCATATTTTAAAGCTAGGCTTTGGTACTTGCTAGGGATAGTCTACTTCCAGTTTCCCCTTCATTCCAAGATAATAGCCTTTCAGGGCCTGTCTTCAGAGAGTGCTCATGAGGATATTTACCAAAACATACTCTTTAGGCAGACACTGGCATCCAGAAGTGATCCTCCTGGTTTAGAGGCTGATAAAAGTTTTGTTCTGTTTTGCTCAATGGAAGCTTCTAGTACGAAAGTGATAACCTTCCCAATGCAGTGTCATCAGTCTGGGGATCCATCTCCCACTGACTTGCGGCCTTGTGAGTCCTCTCTGCCTTTTTAGTTCTCTGATGTATCAAAGCATGTTTGAAAAAATGTTTTATCTGGTTTTTCTGGTTGTTCTCCGTGGGAGGGTTGGCTCAAGTTGCTTATTCTGACAAGATTTAGAAGCAGAAGTTTGCATTCTTATCTCTTTGCATTCTTCTAAAAATTCGAAGGAAAAATAAAAAATAAATTAATCCTTATTCAGGAAGTTTGTATGTTCTTTTTCACGAGGAGATTAATTTGCACAAAGAAATTTTTAGTTGTTTTTACTTGATTGTTCACAGGCTTTATGCCCAGATCCTCCGGACATAGATCAAGATTGGCAGAACTTTCATGTTCAATACTCCGCTCTTTCTTACATGTGAATTATTACTTAAGAATAGAGTAAGATCATTTGAAAAACTCTTCATTAATAGATTTTATTTTAAAATGAAAGTTCAGGGTTTTTGTTTGTTTGTTTGTTTTAATACACAATAGAAACTAACTCTGGTTGGCAAAGTCTTGGGCGGTTCTGAGGATATCCAAAAGGGTACCTCATGGATAGATTCCTCAGAGGAACAATGATCCAAACATTTTTATACATTGGGTCTCTCTCATCAAAACCCTTGTTTTGCCTTGGAGTCCTATCAACAAGGAAAAGTCCTGCAATATTTTTTATGTAACGATTTACTGAGTGACTTTGTTCTTTTCCTAGTGCTGTTACTGTTGCCTCACTTATGTCCTGTCTGTAACAATATTGCAGGGTCAATATCATACTTTTCATATTACACAGAATTTAAATAAGTTGTTTCTCTGGAGTCAGAAGAATATGAGTAATATTGATCTTTTTTTGGAGGAAAAAAATGGGTTTAAAAAGAGTTTAAATCATGTTCCTAAGGTCATAGGATCAGTACATGGCAGACCGGTATTTCCACTTGGACTTAAATCCTTCCCACCACATTACCTCTTTACATTTGGGGACAGCTTGTTTTCATGAAATTCAAAAGGAAAAGTTATGATAAAAAATAGGATCTCTCTGTTGACCTTCAAAGATTAAAAGAATGATATAAAATTGAAAGCAATCTTGCTGCTGTGTTCATTTTGTCACCTCATCTTCAGAACTGTGATCTGTATTGGGTTGTATCTACCTTACAGGAACGACAACAGCTTTTTAAAAATGGACACAAAAGAAAATAGTATAAAAATATGTGTATACCAGAGTACAACTATTAAATCACATTATGGGACATCAAGAGAATGAGATTTACTACTGATGGGGCATAATTTTAACCATTCATTAGTTAAAGCAAGTCGTTAAAGCTCATTAATAAAGACATACTTTTTTCAAACGTGTACAGATCTCTTTAGGGAAGCATCTAGATTAAAAATAAATTTTATTATTTTAGCTGAGAACAGGCCTTTCTAAAGTCATAGAAATTATATTGCTAATTAGTAGTGTTAGTTACCAGTAATGCAAGCAATCCCTTAAAGACAAGCTAATGTTTTTTAGCTAAGCTTCTAAGAATTTGAATATCCTTGACTGGTTACTTTCTTTGTGCTGAGCTCCTGAACATTCTTCAAAGTCACCAAATCTCATAGGTAAGTATTCTTTTTACTTCATACGGCTTTTTTCCTCTATGATGATGTAAATTTGGTAACCAATAATTGAGCCAATAATTTCACAATTTATGTGTCATCTTATTTGGCAACTCATTTATGAACTGATGCTTGAAATTCTCTACCTAAACAAGATCATGAGCATAGTAACTGGTCTTTTTAAAACATTCTCCATGAAATGCTGCAAACAGTAATTTTCTAAACAGTTCCAAAGTCAGATGTTCTTATTTGTCATAAAGTATCATAAATGATAATCAAATCTTACCATTTTTATTCATATTTTAAAGTGTCTCATCCTCATACAGTATTATAGTATATAAAAATTATTCTTTTAACATTATAGCATAACGAGACTCTATTGGATAGTTATGCATATTAAATCTATTTTCAAAATCTGCAAGTACAAATTATACAATGTCAGCATACAATTAGATGTAAGTGCTTTTTCCACTAATACAAATTTTAAAAATGCTTAGACTATTAAGAATATAAAGCTAAACTATTAACTGTAGAGTTATTTGATAATAATATGTTGATTTGCAAATTACTAATAAGGTTTTTGTGAAATAAAATAACTACTGGGACTGGGGGCTAAGTGTTCTGGAAAGATGACATGGTTCTAGAATGTTCTCTTGGCAACCTTGGTGCATTTTGTGAGTCAGGTAAGGGATGGAAGGCAGTATAGGAAGTGGATCACAGAGAAGGAGGAAAGCAAAAGTATGCCACAATCTTCGACACCAAGGAAGGAATACAACCTGCAGGTATGAGGGTAAAGGTCAGGGACTTCACATGTTGAAGAAGGCCTAGAAGTCTCAGTTTCTAAATGTCACTTAAACACTTATATTTGATTATTATGTTATAAAGTACATTGCTTCCAATAAATTCTTTATTATATCTTTAGCATGTCTTGCTAGGAGTGCTCTTTTTCTGTATTTAGAAGATAGTGATTTTGCTGTCTGGCAATATTACATGAGACTAATTATGTGGAAATTACATTTTAGTGTTTCATTTTCCTGAGATAGTTATTATATTGTTTTATTACACTTAGGTTATTTCTTAATCCTCACAGCTACTCCTCAAGGAATGGATTATTATTCTCCTTATAAAGGCTCGTATATGGGGAGGGCCAGCTCCCTGTGTTAGTAGAGACATTGTGTTAGTAGTACAATGTGTTAGTAGAGACATTTTCTAGCCCCAGATTTATTTTTCAAAATAAAGTCTTTTTTGCAGTTCATCATGATGCAAAAAATACTTCATTTCCCCAAAGCTGAGAATACTTTCAAGCAATGTGCTTTTTTCTACACCTAAAGATTGTATAACCAGTCATCACTCTAAAGTGAATATACCCTCAGTTTTGTTTGTTTTCCTCCAGAGGTGATTATTTGCTCCCTCTATTTTATTTTTAATCTCTTATTTATGATGCATTTGCAAAATGTCTGAGGTGGTGAGCAGTTGCACGTGAGTGGAGTTGAATGTCTTACAGGAGATCAAATCTTTAAGTTTAATATCAATAACATTCTGTTCTGATCTTAGTGCTACTATTTTGCACCCAAAATTATTACACATATTTTTGACAATCATCATGGGATGGTTGAGTTTGGACAGCCCTGGAAAGAAAAAAAGGGTTGCCACATTTCTTTTTTTCAGTATTTTTCATGGTGCTTCATGCTTCTCTTTTTCCTCCCAGTCTAATTCATCCATGTCACATTCCCCCCCCCCAGCTTCATTATCATTTTTTTAAATGTGTTAACTGGTCATACTTCAAAAATATGTTTTAAGATTCTCAAGTCTGAAACTATAACACCAAAATATCAAGGGATAGATTTTAGATGACTTTCTTGGTGATCCCCTTAAACACATCATATAAATGATTGTCTAATCTACTAAACTACAAATATTTCACAAAAGAGCTTAAGTGTATTTGTTTTTGTATAAATCAGTGTGTGTGTGTGTGTGTGTATGTGTTTGCTCATATGCACATGTACACACAGAAAACTACTTTCATGCATTACTATGTTTACACATGTGCTTGCAGGTGCTTATAAATGTCTCAAATAAAAATATTAACTTGTCTTGTCTATTATAATACAAGTTCTAATTTGAAACAAATTAGGAAGACTTTGAGAAAACATTTAGGTATTTTACCCTTTCATAACACAAAGCAAATATTAGATTAAGGCAGATACATATCCAATTTATAGGAAAATATCAGAAGTTGAATAACCATACATCTTTCAGCCAGTTGCACACTAATTTAAGGTTAAGAATTAAAAAAGCAAACCCAGGTTTTACTCAGGCATCACTGTCACACTATTATACCCAGTGTTAGTCTCACCAACTAAATTAAAGATAATTAAATTTTTTAGTGTAGCAATCTGTTAATAGCACTCATGAGTAAAAAATTACACAAACTGACAAAAGTCAATGCTTTCTTTTGTTATTTCAAAGTTATTCACCAACAGGAGGTTTAAAAAAAACATGCAAATGGGAAAACTGTACCAACTAACTTGTATATTTAAATGAAATCTATTTACCTTTTATCCAGTTTGAATAGATGCTTTTTAATTATTGCTAATTGTTTAAGATGCCTTTGCATGCCCCAGAAGATTCAGTCTGAATAAATTTAATTCCTTTAAAATCCCCTTCACTTACAGGCAAATACACTAAGAAGCCCCATAGGTATGGCAGTAACATAGTCATAAAGGCAGAAGCATTTAAATGAGCAGAGCAAGGAAGTCTTCCCCAAAAGAGACAGAAAAGCTATATGGCTGGAGATGCAAGAACCAAACATGAAACACACAGCTGAAACATTTAAGATGACTGTGAAACAGGTCTATGTTCGCTCGTGAAAGAATGCGCTAGGGCAGACTAAAGCATATGAATGGTTCTTTCACAGGTCACAGCGTCCATTCAGCCCATGGACATTGTTATGACCTGACAGAAATAGATGGGCCTAATTAATATTCTGAACATACCTGGGAGAACATTCTTAAGGAAATCATCCACTGGTGGTTTGGAAATTTTTAAAAAAGAAAGAAAGAAAACTTAACAGTAAGCATTAAAAATTGGATCTAGATAACAGTCAATTGCTCTCAAAGTTTAATGCCGCCTACAAATAGGAGCCTTGTTTGTGTACATTTCTCAGTGGAAATGGCTGTGCCTTATGAAATAAAGTTGAAGGTTGGTTTGAATTTGTTAGTAATTATATTTTTGCCATTTTAATCAAACAATGTAAAAATCAGCTGCGGAACACTTGTCAGAGTGGAGCAAATTCACATCACAAAGGAATAGTCTAGCAATTCATAAAGTTGGTATTTTTTCATGTAAAATGCATAGAGTGAAAATGAAATATCAGGAAAAAAACCATTTTAATGAAAAAGTGTGTACTTATTCATTGGGGAAACAACCACCTGCAAAGAATGTTTAAAGTATTTCAAAATATTTTCTAAAAAAATTATTAATTTAAATATTATTTTTCATATATGATTAAATATAAATTTATCATATACATCTATGATATAGTAAGCTCTAAGCTTTTCATTATGTAAATTGTGAGCATTTTACATTTTGAATACCATTTATGCAAAATTAACTGTAATTGTACTTTTAAAATTTGCTGTTGCAAATAGGATTCTAAAACCATAATTAGTTTAGAAATATAATAACGATACAGTAGAGGACAAATTTTATGAGCTACTCCTATATTTTCTGAGTATATATAAAACATATATCATATGTGTATTTATATATAAGTGCACAGACACATACATAACACACACATACATATATCTATATACACATTTTAAAGAAAGAACAGAGAATCACATTATAAAATATTTAATAAAACAAGATTGGATAATTGAGTAAAGTACCTATCCTGTTCAAATACATGCATTTAACAAAGTAATTCATTCTAAAATGAGAGTCAAGTGTTTAGTGCCCAAACCTAATACAGTACATATAAAACAAAATCCCTATTGAAATGAATGGAGCCATTCATTTCTGAGACACAAAAGCTGTACTTTCTTTGTCTTGCTACTTTAAAGCCCCTTGATAGCATTTTTCCTTTTTATGGTGCTTTAGGTATAGATGTTTGTCTGCTCAAAAAATCATGAAAAAACGACAAGTAGCAAACACCTAAATATGTAGCAGATGTATAAGTGCTCCTTGGGATAAATGGATTATGGACAATTAACTGTCATCACATCTCTGTCTCCATTTCCACTCGCTCCTATAGTATACACCTGTGGCTTATTAGGAATATAACCAAAGTGGTAGCACAAATTCCAGGTTCAGAGGTAACCTTGGAAATCAGCTTCCTTACCTTCTTTGGTGTTTCTTTTGAAAAGAACAATAAGCAATGTAGAAACAAACAAACTCAAACAAATCAAACCAGCTGTAAAAAAAAAATGGATTATGAGGAAAATCAAAGAAATCTGAACACTAATGTGATTTGATGACATTATAAATTATGTTTTTCAGTTGTGAAAATGACATTGTGGTTTTGGGGAGTGTTTTTGAAGTATTTGTAGGTAAGATGATGTGTTGTCTAAAACGCCTTCAAAATCATTGGAATGATGAACGGAAACTGGCTGATATGTGATTTTAAACTATGTTCAAGAATTCTTTGATACTCCTCCTTTCAAGATGTGGAGCTTGATTCCTCTCTCCTCCAGTGTTAGTTGTATACAGTGACCTACTTCTAACAAGTAGAATAATGCAGAGTAACAGTGTGTGATTTCCCAAACTAAATCATACAAGTCATTATGGCTTCCTCTTTGTGGTTCCTCTTGTATCTCTTGGGGTGTGGGGAAATCAGTGGCCATGTCACAAGAACAATCCAGCAGTCCTACATGGTGAGGAAATGAGTCTTCTTACCAAAAACCCTTGAGGCCCCCTGCCAATAGTCATGAGAGATGATCACCCTGGAAGTGGACCCTCTGGTCCTTGTCATACTTTAGGTGACCACAGCCTAAGACAACATATTGACTGCAACTTCACGAGTGACTCTCAGAATGACCCAGCTAACCTGTTCCTAAATTTCTGATTCAGAGAATAAGATAAAGACATATTTATTGTTCTAAGCTACTAGGATGCTCTTGTTTTGTGTTTTTTTTTTCTTTTCGGCAACAGTAGATAATTAAAACAGTGTCTACAAAACTAATTTATCAGTTGAGGTTTTGATGCCGGATAATGAAAACGTGAGATGTTATCAAAGTATTTTATCCATGTGATATATATTTTAATAACTATATAACTTTTAAAATTGATTTTCATTTTTCTTTATGTTGCAAGGATGTAATTTAAATGAAAACTATTGATATTTTAGTTAATATTAGAAACTTGTAGTTTTCTTTAAAAAGAATCCTTTACGTCCCTTCGCTAATTTTTTCTCTAATAATATTTAAATGCATTTGGATTATCCTCACCCATTTTCAGCAACTTTCCAAAAAATAAATCTTAATGGAAAAGCTATAACAACAAAAAGATGTAAGGCTATAAAGTAGAGACAGCCTCAAGAAGAAACTTGGAGAAGTAATTTAGGTATCCCCCCCACAACATAGTATTTATCACTCTTCCACAAATAAGCATACTCTGTGAGTAAAACAGTATGCTTTCTTGACAAGCACAGCTTCCAGGTGAGATCCCTTGAGCCCTGCCTATAGCAAAATAAGACTATAAATATGAAAAGATATTATCCTTAAAGATTGCTGTGATATGATTACCCAAAATCCATCTAAAATTAATATAATCAGCAAATAACACATTTAAAAGCCTGGACTAAGTACTAAATGAAATTGAAATACAGTTTAACTTAAGGAAAATAAAGTTGTTATCTTTTGTTATACAGTGACTTTTAAAGGGGTTAATTTCTGAAATTTTGAGTTTTGGATTTTAAATATGTAAGTTCCACATACCATATTAAGTAGAAAGCATATGTATGTAATCAAGCATTTATGAAGGAAAATAAAGCATATCAGACACATAACATATTTGATACATTTTTTATGTGCCAGGTTTTTTATTAATTATTTTTATTAACATATAATGTATTATTTACCCCAGGGGTACAGGTCTGTGAATCGTCAGGCTTACACACTTCACAGCACTCACCATATCACTTACCCTCCCCAGTGTCCATAACCCAACCACCCTCTCCACAACCCCCATCCCCTCCAGCAGCCCTCAGTTTGTTTTGTGAGATTTAGAGTCTCTTATAGTTTGTCTCCCTCCTGATCCTATCTTGTTTCATTTTTTCCTTGCCTATACCCCAAACCACCCATTCTGCCTCTTAAATTTTATTATATTGATTTCTCATATTTTTCCCGTGAGCTATCTTTTTTTCACGTTGATAGAGGAGGAGACAAACATGAAAGGTCAATTTTCTTGCTAGGACTACACAAGTAAAATTAGTGGTTTATAATTTCAGATTTGAGCTACTCTGAATCAAGATCCCAAATCACATGGAACACCATTATGTGCTCAGCAAGGTGTGGGTTCTGTGTGAACAGAAAAGAGGACAACATAGCCTCAGCACTCAGTGCACACTTACATTTTTGGAAAACAAAACATTAAATGGAAACTGGTAGGGCATGGAAATAAAAATATTAGTGGTATACTGCATGGGACTATGATAAATGAAATGGAAAGCTGCAAGAATTAGGGATATGTGGTCAGCAGCAGCTGAACAAATTTTTATGGAGGAATTGTGATTTTAGGTAGGCTTTGGGGGAAAAAAAACTATAATTTGGACTGAAGGAAGCATATGGATATTATTGGTAAACATAATCCCCAGTGGTAGACACATTTCAGTTGGAGAAAGTTCACATGAGAATCCTGAATGATGACCCTTACAAGGAAGCCAGCTGCACAATCCTGGGTAGCCCACTGTTTTCCTCAGATCCCTTTTCTTGCTTCTTGCTGGAATGCAGATGTACCAATGGAGCTCTCCCCCCCCAAAAAAAACCCTAGTGTCCTCATCACTTCATTAAGCTGCTCAACCAGCACCAGCAGCTGCTCATCTGAGGCTTGTTATATAACAAAAACAAAACTGCCCTTGTTTAAGCCTCTATAGATGGGTTTTCTATTTCCTTACTAACATTCCTAATAGATACGGCATAATCTACAATATTCCAGTCAAGAGACATACCACTGAAAATGCACTCATCTTGGGCAGAAAAAGTTTGAATTTCCATAACTGACAGTGTTTGACTGTAACTTAGCCTTATTCCAGGCATAATCTTCGACTAATAAATTTTGGTGGGCTACTGAATTGGGGTCACTGTTTCTGTTAAGGTGCCATCTTCAAATCTTCTCCAGGAAGTAGTATCTGAGATTGTCCACAAAAAAATAGGGTAAAATGAAGATTTGAGATTGTGTGGAGAGAAGGCCTGAGTAATCTTTATTGGAACGTTAATGGAGCCCTTATGAAATGAAATAGAAGTCTGGGTAAGGAACTATAGAGGTTAAAGGGAAATTAGTAAACTAGTGTTTATTACTTTCGAGACTTAAGTTCTGTGATCAACTATGGAGATTTGGTTTAAATTGGTTTGTGTGATTTTATTTCTGATACATTTGGAAGGAATTGATGACAATATTAAAATAGTTTTATATAAGATACGAAGGGAAAGTATTATCTAGGCTTTCCAGTTTAAGAGATTGTTAATGTTGATACCTCTGATGGAAATGAAACTCTTTGAAAAGAGTGCTGGTGTTGGAGGAAGAAATAACCTCCCTGTTGGATATATTGCATTTGAGCACCCCTGATGTGGACTTGGGTAAGCTGCGAACCATCTCAGAGACAAAGGCAGTGAGTAATGAATGGAGTTCCACAGTTAGAAGTAATCAAGATAAAAATATATAGAGAGAAGCTAAGCAATGGGGGCACCTGAGTGGCTCAGTGGGTTAAAGCCTCTGCCTTCTGCTCAGGTCATGATCCCAGGGTCCTGGAATCGAGCCCCGCATCGGGCTCTCTGCTCCGCAGGGAGCCTGCTTCCTCCTCTCTCTCTGCCTAATAAATAAATAAAATCTTTAAAAAAATTTTTTTAAAAAAGCTAAGCAATGAAGGTAATTAATTTAACAAAACTGCTACATTAAAATTGTATGTTATCAAAAACAGAAATTTGAGTTCCCATAAGAGGAAAACAACAGTGCATAAATAGCAACAGAGAGGAGCAATGAGAAATGGGAAGGGTCCAGGGAGCCAAGGAGACTGGTTTGGGACACAGGAAAGCAACGCAGTCAAGTATAGGGTTGGGATCCATGAAAGATCCTTGTGTAAGAAGGCAATGGGAACCTGTAGGGGAAAGGTTCTGGTAGAGCCAGGAGTGAGGAAGTGCCTACATTCCAGGCATAGCTAAGAAATGAGACAGAGAATAGAGAATGTTTAGCAAAAGAGTGAAAACTTCTAGTTCCATCCAATAAAGAGTCAATTCCAAAAAGCACATGTGAGGGACTGACTTGAAGCTTTAGGGGGAGGGGAGAGGTTTATTCTCATTATGGTAGTTGTTGAAGGATGCAGATTTTGAAAGTATAAACTCCTTTTGACTTAACAATTTGAAATAATATCTTTAAATATATAAATAACATCTTTAAATATCTTTTTGTTTTGTTGTATTACAGTAATTTCTTTTGAACTTTTAAAAAATTGTGCGAACACTTTTGAGTCATACAGATTATAAAAAATTATCTTCCCCACTTTATACTAATTGACCTGAATGTGTTAAGAGGCAGAAAATTGCAAGTGTTCAACTCAATGAAAAAGTTTCTTTCTACTTTTAAAGATCAAACAAAAGTTTGTACCACCTGTTTAGACAGAAAAACACCTTTTGTTCATAGAATAAGTGTATTTTTGCACTTATACTTTTATATCTAAATTTGTAAGATATGATAATTATTCTTTCCTATCTACATTCTAATCATTATTATATGGGATCAGAGAGCTGCAAACTCACCCGTTATTAGCATGGCTTTGCATAAAATTACCTCTATAGGTATACAATAATTATTTGATTTTAAATTATATCACACCTTTAATCTAAGAGCTAAGTAGGAAAGTCATGAACAAACATCTGCATTAGATATTAAAATAAAAACAAACAATGAAATGACTAAGGAAAAAAGTTCTATGTCTTACGGTATTCATTATCTTTTACTTAAAATTCACATGATTAATTCTTAGGAGGCTCATGTTAAGAAAACAGACAAAAGAAAAAAGTAGAATCATTAAAATAGTGATATGTCATGTGCACTTTAGATCTGAGTTTCCTGAGATAAAATGAAAGGGGAGACGATCTCTTTTTGTCATATGAGAGTTCTATAAACTATTGTGTTCCTCCTTTCTCCTTGGTTCTCAGGAAACTCAAATTGAAATTTTGTTGGGAAAGCCTAGAATACATTAGCTTTTCTGGCATAATCATATCTCTCTTCTGTCTTTACTACTTGGTTCTCCATACTTTCTTATGCTTTATTGATTTACCATTCTATGATACCTGCTTTGATGTCATCTGTTTCTTATATCCTTTTTGGAATTTGTTAGAACATAAGTATCAATGTGTAAATATTAAATAATAAATTTGATCACTGTGAAATCCTACTAAAGATCAATACATAAATACATTTTATGGAAAGTAGTAATATAAATTTTAAAAGAATTAACTAACCTTAAGTTAAAAGTGTAGATTTAAACACCATGAATGTTGATATCAGCTTCATTAGTGGAACTCACTCACATTACCAGTAAAATAATCTATAGGAAAAAAGGGAACAATAAAATAAAATACTAACTAGAAATACTCTAAATTGTATAAGCCATGAAATAAAAATCAGTAATATCAGTTAAGGGTAGTAGAAATTGCCCTGATTTGGATGACTGGAAATTCACTACTTACCCTGAAACTGTAGTGTTCTTACCTATAAAATGAATAAATTTGGCTTAGTAAGGCTCCTTTCTACTTTAAAACTTCTTTCCTGGAATGTTTTTTAAAGTTTCTCTCTCTATTTTTTTTAAAGATTTATTTATTTGTTTTAGAGAGAGAGAGAATAGAGCGAGTGGCAGAGAGAGAGAGGGAAAGAGAGAATCCCAGGCCGACTCCCTGTTGAGGACGGAGCCGGACAAGGGAGTCGATCCCACCAACCAGTGATCATGACCTGAGCCAAATTCAAGAGTCGGACACTTAACCAACTGAACCACCCATGCACTCATTAACGTCTCTATATTTTAAGTGCACTATTTATTTTGTTGTTCTATCTTGTTTTACTGGGTATAATGATGGGTTGGGGAGGACAAAAATTGCATAGAAATGACACAAGAAGAAAAGAACATAGATATCTCTGGTGTTCTAGCATTTATTTTGAAATAACATGCTTATTACACTTTAGTAAGCTTAAATTAGAAATATTTAACTTCAGAAAGTTTGTGAAATTGTCAACAGTGAGCAGTACTTAAAACCAGTTGCACTTTGCCATAAAAGACAGAGTCTGGGAGTAATTTAACAGAACTTATGATTTTGGCATCTTACAAAGTTGTATTTGGTTTGCTGAGTTTTGTGGACAATGTGTCACATGACCACGTTCTTTCAGGATTTCAACACTTCTATTCCAGTGGGACTCAGGAAAACAGAGTTTGATGGAAATTAAAAAAATATATTTTAACATCATTCTTCCCTTTTTCTCTGAGGTTCCAAAAAGTTTTGATTCTAATTTGATTTGTGTTTATGGTGATTTGGGAGGGAGTTTCCTGGATTGCAAATCTCCATTTCAGATTGACAACTGGAGGGCATTCAACAACCACAGACCAAAAACAGCAAAGTAGAACTAGAATTTAAAAGAAAATCAAGGAATCTGCATTAGTAAAATTTCCATTTTACTTTACCAGCTGGCTTGGTTTCTTGTTTATGTCCTTTTTCAAGTATTTTAGTGTCTTCTTTTTCCTTGTGTTTCATAAGTTTTGTATTTATTTAGAATCATTTTATCTATCTTTGGTAAAGCTGTAGAATCCAAAAGAACAATATCATTTTGGCTGACTCACTAAAGAGAGGTGGTAAAATCAACAGTTTTTATATTTCCCTGACACCATAAGACCATAAGGCCTTTACAGTGTTTGTTACAATATCTGTTTCATTAACAATTTTTACTATCTTTTAACCTATTGATATTTTTGTAGAGAAGTTGATGAGTACTTCAATAGAATAAGAAAGTCGCTATTTCAAACACTAACATAGGTGTTAGAACATTTATCGAAGTAAATACAGCTTCAAAATTGATAGTCTCCAAATGTTAAATTAATTTATATAGCAACTGTCCAAAACTCCTCCTGAGTTTATTTATTTATTATTTTTTTAAAAAATATGGAATGTTACTACCAACATTCCAAAGGTGGTAATTAATATGGAGAATCAACAAAACCAAAAGTTAGTTCTTTGAAAATATAAAAAAAAATTACAATCCTTTACCTAGACTTTTAAAAAAATAGAAAAGAGATGCAACTAATTAAAATCAGAAATGCAACTGAAGATTTTAGTACTAATCTTATAGAAATTAAAAGGGTATTAGGAGAATAATGAACAATTGTACACCAACAAATTTAATAATCTAGATGAATGAACAAATTCCTGGAAACATGCAAATTACCAAACTGACTCAAGATGAAATAGAAAATCTCAACAGACATAAAGCAGGTACAGAGAATGATGCAGTAATCAAAAACCTCCCAACAAAGAAAAGTTCAAGACCAGATCAGGTGACTTCACTGGTGAATTCTACCAAACATTTAAAGAATTAACATCAGTTCTCAAATTCTTCTAAAGAAGAAGAGGGAAAAAAAGAGGAAGATGAAGGAGAGAATACTTCCTAATACATTCAATGTGGACAGCATTACCCTGATACAAAAGACAAAGACACCACCAGAGAATAAAACCACAGAGCAACAACTCTTATGAATATTGATGCAAAAATCCTCAACAGAATACTTGCAAACCAAATCCAACAGCAAATTAAAAAGATTATACACTGTGACCAAGTGGGATTTATCCTTTGAATGGCTCAACATAAGAAAGTAAATTAATTTAGTAGACCATATACTTAGAACAAAAGAAAACAAAACCCACATAAATATCCCAATTGCAGCAGAAAATATTTGAAAAATTTCAATATTCTTTCATAATAAAAAAAATCATGTACAAGGAATTTCCTAATGTAAAACATTGATGAAAAACTTATAGTTAATATATATATATTCAATGGTGAAAGACCATTGCTGGAGAATCATTCAGGAATTTGTGTTACAAAGTTTCCCTTCCTATTTTCACAATTACATTTTCTTTAAATTCTTTTATACTGTTTTAATAGAACAGGTTCGAAATTCCTACTTTCTTCCATTCTTTCCCATATAGGACTTTCATTCTCTACTCTGAACAAGGCATGATTGGTCTTTATCTCTTACTTGCTGGATAGAGTCTTTATGACTAACAATCTTTACATCCTGGCACATGCTATGATAACTAGGACTTAGTAAGTACCCAATACATATTAATGGTTGTTATTAATTAGATCGTTAACTTGAGTACATCTTCTTTTTCTTTTATTTTTTTATTTTTATTTTTATTTATTTGACAGACAGAGATTACAAGTAGGCAAGAGAGGCAGGCAGGGAGAGAGAGGAGGAAGCAGGCTCTCCGTGGAGCAGAGATCTCGATGTGGGGCTCGATCCCAGGACCCTGGGATCATGACCTGAGCCGAAAGCAGAGGCTTTAACCCACTGAGCCCCTTCTTTTTCTTTTCAAAATCTATTTCCCAAAGATAGTCAGTCAACAAATTACTGACTGCAAATATTTAATAAGGTGTTCAGCTGATGCTTTAAGGATTTCAAAGATGGACTTCCACTTTAGGGGATTGTTTAAAAAATTTAAAAATACAGCTAAATTATTAGATAAGTTTCAATTTTGTCAAAAAGAAAAATAACTGCCATGGAATGCTTTAAACCACAAACTGGGTCAATAACAAAAAAACATTAGAAGAGGCTATTATAGCATATAAACAAGTAAAATTCAAATGTGAAGGGGTTCTATTATAATTGTTATGTAATGTGACTTAAATGTGTAGCTAATAGTTACTATTGGAAATGCTAGAGAAAGACTAGAGTTCACTTCAAAAAGAAGTGAACTTTACCTGAGCCGTAAAGGATTGTTGGGTATGAGATAAAAATACAGAATGGGAAAACATTCTAGGTGAAGGAATGATTCTAAACAGGTAAGCTATATATAGTCAGAAAACATATATATATATATAATGTATGGTTGGAAAATAAGATATAATAGAGCAAATAAAGGATTCCTCAAAAGTCTGTATCTTAGAAACATCCCCTTTTCTAATTATTATGGCCAAAATTAGTATCTTAAGAGAATTTGCTGATGAAGAGTCTCTTCCAGGGAACCATCCTTGCTGGCAAATGAGCTGAGGGACCAGCAGGACTAGCTAATTTGGGCCAATGGGAAAATGACAGAATTGGCAAATTCCTTAATTCCCTTCCTTGCAGGACAAAAACTCAAGTGGTTAGATGAAAAATACAGAATGTCTTCCTGATGAAAATCCTTGGGACGCCTGGGTGGCTCAGTTGGTTGAGCGGCTGCCTTCAGCTCAGGTCATGATCCCAGCGTCCTGGGATCGAGTCCCACATCAGGCTCCTTGCTCGGTAGGGAGCCTGCTTCTCCCTCTGCCTCAGCCTGCCACTCTGTCTGCCTGTGCTCGTTCTCTCTCTCTGACAAATAAATAAAAATAAAATCTTAAAAAAAAAAAAAAAGAAAATCCTTAACCAGTGAATTTGTCAGAAAGTTGGGGATGAATGATGGCTCCAATGATGGTCACTCCTTCCCCAGTGACCCAAAGAATCACCAGTCCTAAGATCCTTGCCTGGATTGGGGTGCAGTAAGGAGAAAAGGTGTCCTGAGGGGAAGGCATAAAATATCTAAACAACCAGGCCAAGCAGGAAGCAGGTGTTATGGGCTGAATTGTGTCCCCTGAACCCCACAAATTAATACATTGAAGTCTTAACCCCCAGTACTTCAGTCACCAAAATGTGATTATATTTGAAGAGTTGGTCTTTAAAGAGGTAAATTAAGTTAAAATGAGGTCATTAGGGTGGGCTTTAATCCAGTTTGACTGATGCCTTTATAAGAAAAGGAGATTAAAAAAAAAAAAGACACACACAAGAAAGACCATGTGAAAACACAAGGAGAAGGCAGCTATCTACAAACCAAAAAGAGAGACCTGGAAGAAATCAACGCCATTGACACTCTGATCTTGGACTTCTAGCTTCTAGAACTGTGAGAAAATAAATTTCTGTAGTGTAAGCCACCTAGCCTGTGGTACCTTGCTATGGTACCCCAGCCAGACTAATACAGCAGGACCCCAAAAAACGGCCTTGATATATAGTCTGATCACACCCACTAGAAGAACTAGAAGTAGGTTGATTCAAGACACCAATAAAGGCAGGAGCCTCCAAAAAATTTCATTTGCATCTCTACATTTATTTACTCAAGGCTTTGTATAGCAGAGTGTCAAACCTTTTCTGAGAGCAAAGCCGGGCAGACACCAACCTCTAAGAAGTGTCTGTCACACTGAACACATGGTAAATGGAAGATACATACAATTGAAGGTAAAAAATTGGACGTGAGCTAAATTGCTCTACATAAGAAAAGGAATGAGCTGTGAGAAGGCTGAAGACAAGTTTTTAGGTAAAGAGTCAGAAATCTGGGAGGCCCAGGCCAAAAAGAGGAGGGTGAGAAAGAGGAGACCAAGAGGTGAGAGGAGGAGAGAGCTGGAGAGGCAATCTGTGGCGATCCTGCTGCTGAACCTACCTACCTACACTGGATTTCCTAAGAAATTTCTCTACAGGCCTTGATATGAGTGGATTTGTCTTTGAGACTCAGGAGAAGTGTTGCACCAGTTGGCAAATTTGATGCTGGCAAAAACAAAGACTGGGGGATGATTCAAAAAGTGACCTCCACAGTGAGGATTACCAGGGAAAGAAAAAGGGATTATAAGGCACTGGTCTTGAACAGGTGGAATTGAGCAAAACTGTGGATCTGGACAAATATGTGGATTTATTCTATAGTGAGGATCCAGGTGAGATCCAGACATGGACGTTGGGTGTTGGCATGGAAACCTGAGCTGCTTTCTCAGAGAATTCCACTTGTTTTGTGATCGTGATCCTCAGGAGAGCCTTAGCTGTTGTCACACCTTACCTTCAGCACAGGAAGGCTCCATGGGTGCCACTTCCAGAGTAAATGTCACAGAACTCATTGGCCAATATAAGGAGAAACAGCGCTTTCACTTGATAGAAGTCAGAACTTTTTCCTCTCTTACCCCCCCCTTGCCTACCTTAAGTAACTAAATAAACTGAAAAAGAAAGAAAACTCTGCACAGCACTGGGAGGAGGCAATATTGCTAATAGCCAATCCAGGTCTGTAGCAGGTGCCACTCTTCACCATAGACCCCAGCACAGCCTCGGGCTGCCGGCAGCTATAGGGCTTTGGAGGTGGTGCCCAGAAAAGGCCAATGCCCAACAGAATAATGGTGTCATGTGGACATCAACGGTGCCTGCTTGCATTGCAGAAATGTCCATGCCCTTCAGAGCAGCAGTGATCCCAGCAGGAGAAAAAAGTGATAGGGCAGAGATGATGGAACAGAGCTACTTTGATAATGGCACTGTGGTGCAGTCCCAGCATCTGGCTTCTTGTGGTGCCCAAAGGAACCGGAAGTTTACCCTACCTGTAGGCTTGAGGAGTAAGAGCAGCGGAATGGAAGAACTATACATGCAAGCAGGGTACCAACCGTTCCCAGTGGGAGTGGCTTGTTTAGGGCAAGAGTGAAACACCCTCTGGGGACTCCTGGAAATACTTGGATGGGGCAAGTGCTTTGTAAGGGGCTGTGTAATTCATGTGAGGGCAGGAGGCAGTGAGATTCTAGTTATTAATGTTAATGTGATCTCATTTGCTTCCATAGGCTGGTGTGGCCTGGGGAAATTTTGGTTCTGTTGTGTGTAATGGGGAGTTTCTGATTTTTAAAAGAAAAAGAGTGGTATAATGAAAGTAATGTTTTAGAAAGATTAAATTCCAATTTATGAGGAAAGAGAAATGACTTCACCAGTAGGGAAACATTAGTTACATTGCTTTAAAAATTGAGGGAAAAAAAATCATTGTAGGTTTTAAACAAAACTATCCCATTTAACATGCTAATTTACATACATACCTCAAAGAAAAAGAAAAGTACCCAAAACTTTGGAATAACTCACAGAGTCTACAAAGCTACTGCTAATTGAGGTTCTCAGAAGCTCTTTAGCTTGAAACAAAGGTAGCATGGCTTGACTTCTAGTTTGTGCTAACGCTTTTGAATAATTGCTGACATCTTGACCTCAAGTATATTGCCAGGTTCATGTTCCTTGATCTGGTTTCTGAATCTTGTAGTTTATACACAACGTACAAAGCTTCTCTACAAACTGTATACATGGAGGGAAATGACTCTCGTTTGGATAGAATGGGCCAAACAAGACAATTGATGACTAAATCATTTAGCCAGGCCCAAACAAACACTTCTGTTTCATCATCTTAGATCAGTTACTGATGCTCTTTCTGTCTCATCTTTTTTACGTGTGAAATAAAAAGGTCTAGATGATCATTAGTCCTTCCCTCCTAAAAATTATATAATTCTAGAAAAAATTGCCATACAATTTTTTGAGAATCACTTCTTTTTCCCACATTGACTAAATGCTCACATACTTTTCTCTCAGGCCAGATTGAAAAGATTCAGAATTTCTCTTTAATCTAAGGAGAAATTGCTCTGTCTTTTAAAAAAGGCAGACGACAGCTTTTGCTCTTAGAAAAGGGAGCAGAATGGAAGCAAGGAGTAACTCCAGCCTAAATGAAAGCTTCATTAGGAAAAATGAACTAATCAGCGTCCTCTGAGGAAAATTCATCTGTTCAGAAGGGCATAGCCTCTGCTGCTACAGATCCTTAACATAATTTATATTAAGATTGCTACATAAATATATATACATATATTTATATTTATATATTTGGAACACAGCTAATGGACCATATTTTACTACTTAGTATCATTTCTATCAGGAATTACTAGCTATTGTGATATTACATTTGAATATGGATGAGATAACATATTCAAGCAAATATCATGTGCACTGTGGTGCCAGGAATATGAAATAAACTCATGAAACAGAACATTCTGCAGAGTTCCACATTCTGTGGTGAGCCAATCAGAAGGACACAATAGCAGGGTTGAAAGATCAGTTCAAGTCTCATCCAATAGCAGTTTTTTTGCATCAAAAAAATCAGAAAGTCTTCCATTAATCCAAGTGAAGACATAGCTGAAGAAAAATTCAGTATACAGAAGTAGGAAATAAAAATATTTATGAATTATTATTTGGTTTGTCAAATTCTTGAAATCAAACCTAAACAGCAGAGGTTTTCACAGAATCTCAGAGAGTATGCTTAAGAAAGAGGAAGGAAGGAAGGAAGGACTGACAGATGGGAGGAAAAGAGGCAGAACAATTATGAAAAATGTGGCTATCAAGAGACATTATGTAGTGGAGCCTGAGTAGCTCAGTTCATTAAGTATCAGACTTTTGATTTCTGCCTCAGCCCTGGACCAGGCTCTGTGCTGAGTGTGGAGTCTGCTTGAGATTCTCTCTCCCTGTAGTCTGCCCAGCCCCTTCTCCACATGTGCTCTCTCTCTCAAATAATTACATAAATCTTTTAAAAAAATTAACATCATACAGCAGTAGTATAAAAGTAAATTTTTTCTATTTCATGCATAATTAATTTTGATTATTAACAGTTTTATATAGATACATATTGATATAAAATAAATTGCAAGTGTTTATACAATATGATATTTTGACATGTGTATATACTCACAAATCAATCATCGTAACAAGACAGTAAATATTCCCATCACACTCAAAAGCTTCCTTGTGGCCCTTTGTAATCCCTCCACCTGCCCTCCTTTCCACCCCCACAGGCAGGCAGCCAGCAATGAGCTTCCTATCACTATAGATTAGTTTGCATTTTCTAGGCCTTATTGTTGTGTAAATAGTATTCCTTTCGGAACGCCTGGGTGGCTCAGTTAGTTAAGTGGCTGCCTTCCACTCAGGTCATGATCCCAGCGTCCTGCGATCCCAGTCCCACATCGGGCTCCTTGCTCTGCAGGGAGCCTGCTTCTCCCTCTGCCTCTGCCTGCCACTGTCTGCCTGTGCTAGCTTGCTCTCTCTCCCTCTCTCTCTGACAAATAAATAAATTTTAAAAATTAAAAAAAAATAGTATTCCTTTGTGTGGCCACACTATAATTTGTTTATGCATTCACCTGTTTATGGACTTTGGGTTATATCCAATTTGGGGCTATTAGAAATAAAGATGTTGCCAACATTTGTGTACAAATCTCTTTTTTAATGTATACAAACTTTATCTTGGATAAATATCTAAGAGTTTAATATGGTTTATAGAGTAGGTGGCTGTTAACATCTTAAGAAACTAATTTTTCCAAAATGGTTGTAACATTTAAAATTTCTACCAGCTGAAAATGAGAGCTCCCAATGCTACATGTACTTGTCAATACTTGGTACATTAGTCTTTTTAATTTTACACATCCTAATCAGTATGCAATGGTATTTTTTATTATTATGTTCAGTTAGCCATTGTATAGTACATAATTAGTCCTTGATGCAGTGTTCAAATAATTTAATCATGGTTTAAATAGATGATAAAATTTATTTAATTCAGGAAGTAATTTTCTAAGTAATTTCCTAGAATTTTTCAGGAGAAGTGAAAGCAAAAAAAGAAATAATATTTATTGAAGTCCACTATGGTTTTGACTGTTTATCAACCTTTGCAACTACCCAGTGATGTCAATATTACAAATCCTTTTAAAATGAAACATTTTAACAGAGAACAGTATGAGAAAAATTATAGGGAACCACACCTTAGGACCAAAGGGCCACATGAGTAAATGCAGATATAGGTAAAGACAACAAATTTCTGATAGATGGAGAGAAAAAAAAATCAAAATCTTAGGTTATTTTTTTTTTTCATTAAAATTAAGAAGTATTACAAACAATTAAAAGCAAGCAGAAGAGGCCAATGTTAAAAAAAAAATCTTTGGGAACAACATTAAGCTGTTACTAAAGAAAAAAACAATAAAGTACTTGGCACAGATCAGACAAATATTCAATGAAAAGAGGAGGGATTAATTTCCTCCACCTTCATTACTTTCTCTTTCTTTATTGAAGATGATCTTTTGTCCTCTGGGTAATTAAAGAAAGATCAATGGCAACATGGAAGCCAATAGGCCAAATGCAAAGAGTGTAACCAAATTAAAAAAAAAAAAAAAAAAACAGCAGTCAAAAGAATCACTTTTAAAAAGTCTTCACAAAGTATTAATGAAGCAAACATTTAGAGTTAATTATATCAGCAATAGTGGAATCAAAAACATGTAGTCACACCAAAAGTTTATGTGGAAAGTAGAACTTATGACACACACACACACACACACACACACACAGGAGGAAAGAAGCAAAGCACATAGAGGAGAAAATAAGGATGATTTAATATAACTAAAAAGTGTTCTCTTATCATGTCATTTATTTTATTATACCATTTTAGAGTAATAATCTAGTTTATTCCTAATAACTCTTTAATGGTAATAAAATTATTATTTCCTTCTTTATATTGCAAACATATTTTTATTGAACAAACAGATTATCTGTAAAACAGATAAGCCAAAACAGCTATATATTTATCAGGCTTGGCTAGGTTGTGCCATGGTTAAAAAAATAAATGCCCAAATTCCAGGGGTTTAAAACAAATTAACAGAAAGGTCTTATTTTTCCTCACTTATTTGCATAAGTTATTGACTGTTGTAAGTTGTTACATAAGGCTTCTTAAGCTGCCATAACAAAATCTCATGGTCTGGGTCATGTAAATAACAGAAATTTGTTTTCTCACAAGTCTGGAGATTCTTCTGAGGCCCTCTTACTAGCTTGTAGATGGCTACCATCTCACTGTGCCTTCACCACCATATATGAATCATAGTTCATATATGGAATTGATATTTAATCAGCATTTGTGTGAGCAAGGGAAGAGAGAGAGAGTCTGGTTCTCTTCCTCTTCTTATAAGGACACCATTTCTATCAAATAAGGGCCCCACTCTTATGATCTCACTTAATTTTAACTACCTCCCTGGAGGCACTGTCTCTAAATATAGTCACATTGTGGGTTAGGGCTTCAACATAAGAATTTGGGCCATAACAAATTCAGCCCATAACAATTGTCTTGAAAGTCACATGAACATGCCTAACTTTAATAAGGAAGGAGAGAGGCAGTCCCATCATGTTCCTAGAAAGGAGAAAACTGGAATGCTGAAAAAATATCACAAATGACTATTAAACTGTGCATTATTTTCTATTGTATCATTATTTTATAAGTAATCTAATTGATAATACTAAGATAAAGATCATTATATGAAATTTTCCAGAATATATTCTTCTAGTATGAGTTCTTCAAGAAAAATTCTTAGAAGTGGTGTAGATATGTTAAACAGGTTGGAACATTGGGATACCTGGGTGGCTCAGTCAGTTAAGCCGCTGCCTTTGGCTCAGGTCATGATCCCAGGGTCCTGGGATTGAGTCCCACATGGGGCTCCTTGCTCTGCGGGGAGTCTGCTTCTCTCATGTCTCTGCCTGCCACTCTGCCTGCTTGTGCTTTCTCTCTCTCTCTGACAAATAATCAATCAATCAATCAATTAATTTTTTTAAAAACCAGATTGGAACGTTTTGAGCATTTTATTGTGTCCTGGCAAATTTTCTTCCTGAAAAATATTATACAATCATTCCAATTCCTTAAATCCTTGCAAATAATAGAGATTATTATTAAAGAATAAAAAATGGAAGACAAGGAGAAAAAATAATTAAAACTTTTGCCAGGCATACTGTCCCAAAACACCATTTCATTGGTTTAATTTGACTTAATTTTTTTTAACAACAAGGCATATTATTCTTTTTTGTATTATTATCTTTTTCTTGCATATATTTTTGATGACATGGGAAATGTAGTCACTATTTTGGTTATTTTCCTTTTTCTCAGAGATGCTTTTGCCATTCAGTTACAGACATTCTACCCATCTTAAATTATTCATTACTTTGAGGAAGAACTCTAACTTTTAATACGTACAAAAGATTGTACATGCATGTTGGCCGAAGAGTTCATATATGGAATTGATATTTAATCAGCACTTTATCCTGACAAGGTTCTAAAGATCAAAGTTAAAAAGTAGATGCAAAATTGTCTTTCTCTGAGCCTGTTTTTAACATAAATCAAAAACTCACGTAACACCATCTGAAAGAGCATATCTGTCATATGAGAAAGAACGCAAACTTTTTCCAAAAATAATATTAGAATCTGACAGATGAATAAATGTCTCTGATCTTCACCATTGCTTCTTTATCTCTTTATCTCACCAGAGATCTGAGGTAGAGGTGGAAAGCCCCCAAGAAGGTACAAGTCCATGAACCAAGCAAGTGCTGAACTTCCTCCTGGCTCTCCTGTGCTCCCAACATCTTCAGCTGGATGTGAGCTCTTGCCTCAAGCTATTTACACCATGATCAGGCTAGTAATTAGCAAAATGTTTAATATAATATAGAAGCAATTAGGAGGTGATAACATGCAATTAAGATGTGTTTTCAGATTAAAGATTTTATAGTGCTCTTTTTCTTGAAAAGATAAAGTGCCTATCTCAAAATGTCAAACTGCAGTGATTTAATCTGAATTATTTTCAATTAATATGCATGTATTCTTGCGATGTGTTCACCGTTGTTATTGACATTGATAAATTAAGCTCATCCCAGCTGAATTTATCCTTGAGTCGCTCTATATTTCCTGAATGTCAGCTCTTCATTCGTTGTTGCTTTTTGTTTTTTTTTTTTTTTTTGCCTACAAGCTGTGCGTGATCTAACTCTAAGTCCCTTGATTCATCCCTGGGATTATAGTGATGTGTCAGTCTGGAGGAACAATAATCTGAAAGGGCATTGTTATAAATAGAGTGTTAGAATATAATTGTTTGTCATGTCATTTCTCCTCTTTAAATTCCCTTGAGTCCTGTTGAAGTAATTTAGACAGCTAAGATGACAAGAGTCTTGAGACTGTACTTATAGAGTTGTCCAACACATCTTTAGCCTATTCTGCCTTTTGAGACCATCTTGCCAGCAAAGTAGGAAATGCAAACATTAAATGAGTTTTGACTACAGTGTGGATTTAATTTGAGAGTTTACATAGGCCACTCTCTGTACAATACAAGCATTATGTCTCCTAATTCTTCTGTACTTGTTGGGACAATGGCTATCAAATGCCATTTAAAATTAATTAGAAATTGTCATGGGTGAGCACAGCAGCTATTAAAGATAACTTAGAGGAATTAAATATTTAATGTGTAGGAGGGTTTTTTGTTTTTTGTTTTTTGTTCTGTAAAGACAATGTACAGATAAATGGCTGGGGAGTAAGAGATTTAATTTTTTAGCTAAAAGAACTGACCACAGGTATTATTTTCTATCAACTTTGCCATTTGTAAGTTAAGAATTATATTAATGATTATAGCAGTAATCTATATGCCTTATAATATAAAATTGATTAATCAGAAACAAATTTAGTATTTCTTTCTAAACAAAATGTATAGAAATGCCTCAAATTTGAGAATTATTATTTTATTAAGAAGCAGTTCAATCTATAGTTGATTTAGCACTTAAAATTAAAGTTTTATAAATTATGAAAAGTGTGATTTAGGAGGCAATAGTTCATAGAGTAATGAGTATGCCTTATACTAGGGTGGATTTACACATGTATTTATTGGCCCTAGTAAATAAACACTTGTTTTATATTTGACTAATTTGCTTTTACATGTTCAAGTTCACTAAAATGAAGAAAATCAATATTTGATTGATTTTATTAAAAGTAACAAAACTTGTTTATGTTTATAAAGAAAGAATTTAACACTTGTTTACTTGGTAGGCTCTGTGAGTTTGACATTATGAAAGATTGTGGTCCATGGTCTTTAAAGAAGGATGCACCCACCTGGAGAAGCTAGACTATCTCTTTAGGTATGAAAACAAAATATTTAAACTTTAAGTTATATTTACATTTCATCTATTAATAAGACATATATTAAACTTTACTAATATCTAATATGCCAATGACATCCTGTCCTCACACCATCCCACGTCAAGAGCCTACACCACAGAGAGACCATTGCAAGTACAACGTGTCATAGAGCAAGAGAGGGATTCATAGCATGGAAGTATTAACAGAGGAATCAAGGCTTTTGTTTGCTTTTGTTGAATTTCACACAGTGCATAGTTAAGTGGATTTGTGGGCTTCATTATTTAGTTTTAATTATCTAGCCCTCAAACTGACAGTGACTTTATAAGATTTCTGCAAAGAAAATGGAGCTGAACATACTCATCATGCAAGTGTGAGTGAATTTCAACAAAAACCTTTGTATAATTGTATATAGGATTGAAAAATTAACATTCTAATTTAGGAAGAGAGACCAATAATGCACTTCTTGCATTTGGGACTACTTGTCTTTGAGAAGTATCTCTTTCAGTAGTGACAATCATTAAACAGGTATCAAAATAAATTGAACTTAAAACTTGTGCTTTAATGAGTAATAATAATTGGGATTGCTTCCATCAAATACTATTTCAGTGATAGAGATAAGATGTTTAACATTAATAAATAAAATAAATATTTTCAAGTTTTGTTTATCTAGATGAATTTCATTTTAACTTTGAGCTTACTGTATGTATTCACAGAATAAATATCATATACAACAATAGAATAGATTAGCTCAAAGATAAGAATTCGGCTCTCTTACTGCCGCCATCTTGGTTCCACGTCCAGGGATCAGGTCTGGAACAGAATCTGACAGTGATGAATCAGTACCAGAGCTTGAGGAACAGGATTCCACACACGCAACCACACAACAAGCCCAGCTGGCAGCAGCCACTGAAATTGACGAAGAATCAGTCATTAAGGCAAAACAGAGCCAGAGTGAAAAGGCACGGAAGGCTATGTCCAAACTGGGTCTTCGACAGGTTACAGGGGTTGCAAGAGTCACTATCCTGAAATCTAAGAATATCCTCTTTGTCATCACAAAACCAGATGTCTACAAGAGCCCAGCTTCAGATACCTACATAGTTTTTGGAGAAGCTAAGATCGAGGATTTATCTCAGCAAGTACAACTGGCAGCTGCTGAGAAATTCAAAGTTCAAGGTGAAGCTGTCTCAAATATTCAAGAAAACACACAGACTCCAACTGCACAAGAGGAGAGTGAAGAGGAAGAGGTTGATGAAACCGGTGTAGAGGTTAAGGACATAGAATTGGTCATGTCACAAGCAAATGTGTCAAGAGCAAAGGCGGTCCGAGCCCTGAAGAACAACAGTAATGATATTGTAAATGCTATTATGGAATTAACAATGTAACCATCTGATAACGAGGACTTTTTTTGGTGTTTCAAAAGAATAACTGCAGCTTGGTTTGAAATTTGTACTGTTTCTATCATTAATAAAGTCATGGCTTCTTGTTGGATGAAAAAAAAAGATAAGGATTCATATTAAAACTAAATAATCATTTGGCAAGCATTTGGCCAAATCAAGCCAAGTAATGCTTGATAAAAATTTTAGAGACCATTTCTATAGACAGGGAGTCCTTTGCCCATTCAATATACTGAAAGTTATAAAGTGCGTTTAAGCATATATGTAAGCTAAACACACACCTGTGTGCAACTATATACTTCTGAACCTATATATGAGACTGTGTAAAATTGTGCTTTCATTAAATGCACTTTTATTAAATATCAAGATACTGTACTAAGTGCAGGATAGAAAATATGTGATGAGTTTTGTCTTCAAAGGAGCCACAGTGTGAAATGCTTATATGTTTGTTGCAAAATTACTTGAAGGAAGTGTGTGATGGAGAGGTCAATAGGTAATGAAAATCACATAGAGAAAAATACCTAATAATTATCCTATGGTAGAAAGTAAACATTTTTCTGTACAAATTATAATAATAAATCATTTTGTATACCTAGAAAATACCTTTATTATTATAAAATATATGTATGAACAAAAACAATAGTTTAACTCTATGCAATTGACATCTTTGCAGATCCAAAATTGTTGGTGGTGATTTATGGACATTAAATGTTACAGAATAAAATTTATTTATTTTAGGTAGACTCCATTTCTTTCTAAAACTGTAAATGCCTAGAACAATGCCTTGTTCGTGGTGGATGCACAATAAATATTTGTTGAATAAACACCAGTATTAACACAGCTCTTCTCACACATCATTATCACCCAGCCACGCCAATCACCTTCTCCCCTCTCTCAACCTCTTCCTTAGAGAACCTATTCCTTGCTGGCCACAGTTGGTGAACAGCTGATAAGCTGCCCAGTTTAATTCTTCCCTGAAATGAGAAACTGGCAATCCAGAGCAGACAGGCACAAAGCATCAACTCAAGCTTGCTGACATTTTTGGGGACCCAGACCCAGGCTGAGGTTGTGAAGCTCTTGGTAAATTCAGAGCATTAGGATGACTAAACATGCTTTTGTAACTGTTGCTTTGTGAATTCTGATAAATAATATCTTGGGTAAGCCAACTTATCTAGATATTAGGCCCATGCTTTGCTTCGGACCAAATGAGACTGGAAGTCCAAAGACAGAGAATAGCCATTCAGGCTCCAATTATTTGATTTTTAACCTTCAAAGAATGATGTTCTAGTATAAGCACATTTCTCCATGGCTGATCAAATTGGACATTACTTCAAAATTTGATTGAGCTGGTTTTCTATTTTCAGAAAATTTCTCATATGGTTTTTACTGCCCAAGGGGAATGTGAATAAATACTGTATCTGATGTATATGTCTACTTTTTCCTTTTTTTTTCTCATTCTGCAATTTACCTAGAGGTAGCCTTTAGAAAGACATTGCAATCAATAAATTGTGTTGGCAAAATGGTAAAGAATATTGATCCATTTAAATGAAAACACTTAAATAGATTTACTTATATAAAAAGTTCCAGTATTTAAAAAATTTTAATATTAAAATTTTGTGGATTTGGTAAAATAATCTCTTGAATTAAATCAGATCAATAAAGCATTGCTAAAAATTCCAATATTAACTTACTATTTTTTTTTCAGAATTGGCAAAATATATTCTTTTAAGCTTCTTTATATCAATAAATAAGAATGTTTTATCTACATGTCAAAACATGAATGCTTTATCTACAAATGATTTCATGTATTTAAAAGGTTTATATTTCATACAAATGCCTCAACAGAATAAAATTTCCCCATTAATTATTATAAAATAAGAAAGCATATTATAAAATAAGAAAGCTCAATATTTAAGAAACACCCTACAAAGCTCATTCTCTTTTTTTGTATTTCATTTTAAACAATCTAGCCATGTGATGGCATAGGAAAAGTGCCACTACTTTTATCAGAGAAACAGCACCCATCAAATGCTAAAACCACAGTTTTTAATATTTGTATAATTTGAAGATAATTTCTCAGCTACTGCCATATATGACCTGATCATAAAATAATACCCACCTTTTAGTTAGTATTCTGAATGTTATCAAAATTATAAGTAAGCCACTGGCATTCAGGATAGACTAACAATTTTAATTTTATGTTTGTTTATTTTTAGCCAGTCAGTAAAGAGTTAAGTTGCTTTCTATACTAGTCAGTGTTTGTAGCTCTCTGTGGTTAAACAAAACAGCTAGACAATAATACTGATCTTTCCAAAATAAACTTATTCATATATATTATATATATATTCATAATGTTTGGGAACATGCAGTTCTTTAAAACCATGAAATGTTTCAGTTCATCAGTAACTAAGCTAAGAATCTGCAGTGTAGCCTTTTAAAATCCTCCTGATCAAATTTAATTCTACTGAGTGATATAAAGGACCCATTTACATTTCCAAACCTTTAAGGAAAATTGAAAGAAGAGTTCTAACAACTCTGCAGTTTGGTTACAATTGTTTGCTAATAAAAGACTGATTTTATTTCAGAGCAAGTAAAAATTACCGATAGCAGCAATGCCCCAACTAACACACAGACTTCATTATGTTCTACCTAGACGTATGCATGTGTTTATAAAATGTGGGCTCTCTGCTTTACAATACGTAGAATAACTAACTAATTTTGAAAATCCAATCTTAAAACCTAATTCAAGGGGAAAACCTCTCAACCTGACAAAAGGAATTATTGCCGGAGATTAAACTGCTTGATGTTCTTCATTGTTCTAGTTGAGTCAGGAGGGAATATTAATTGAGATGTGCCATGGATTCCGGTGTGTGTTCCATAGTGTTTCACAGGTTTCCTGGTGGTCCTTCCAACAGGAATAGCATAAATGAGTGGAATAAGACGGATCATTCTGAACCACAGTAGTTAAGCCATTGTTCTGTTTGGCACAAAAGGTAATGGTTGGTTGATTTGCTTTATTTCTGTGCTGTTCTGATTTTTCCCCTATACACCCTAATCTCTACCACTTCCTCTGTGAGTCATCAGCAGCTGGACCCAGTGAGACCACGGGAACTGGCTCCTGGAAAAGAGCTCTAATGGAGCTATTACTCAAGTTCAATTCTCTTTAAGTCGGGTAAGAACTGTGAGTTACAAGGAGATAGAAAAAAAAGAATTATTTTGCATTTTTTTTTTTTTTGCTTTGAAGAGCCTCCAAATCATACTGACTAGTTATATTTCTGTGAAGATACATGATAGATAAATTTATCCCAGTAGTTCTTAGGAACAAATACAAAAAAATAATAAAAAATAAGAATATTTTACATTATTACCCACAGAAATTTAATGATTTTTGCTGGATATTTTTGTTTATTGGTTTTGTTTTGTAGTAGTTTATTTTCTTTTGCAAATTCCAAAAGCAGAATTTAGTACTTTTCTTCCCACATAGAATCCACCCAACAGTTTTTGCTTGTCTACATCTGATACAGTTACTATTATAACCGCCGTTAAACATAAACATCCTTGTTTTCTCACCACACAAGGGGATCATGAATCAGATTCACAAAGAACAGCTTGATTTGTAGTTGTTTTTTCTCCATTCTATTTGAAAAAATGTAGCATGGCGTCAGGCTTTGATATGAGAGAGTTCCCACAGACTGCAGGCAAAATCTCCCTGGCTGTGTACCTAAATCAGAAATTAGGCCAGAGATTTTACTAAAGAGGAAGTAGTTGGGTGCACCTGTAATTGTGGCCATGGTGTTGAGCTATTAATATTTAGCAAGACTCTGAATACGAAAGCCCAGATCTTAGGCTTTATTGTTCTTTAACTCCTCGCGTGGAATCTCAGATTCCTTCAAGTAAAACAAGATATTTTCAAAATGCTAAAAATTATTAAGGAAAGCTTATTATTTAATACATTTTTCCTAGAGGTGATATAAAGGAAATTTGCAGGAAATACAACAACCACAGATGATAGTGTACCTTCACTAACTGGAAGCATGAGGAAATAAGATGAGATCTTTGAAGGCAATTATACAAGTAGTATGCATTGCTAGAGAACCTCTCCCCACTATGAACTCTCGAGTCATACAGACTTACCTTCTTTCATTAACTCTCACTTAAGGCACCCAGTATCTTTTTGCTGCCAGTCTCCATAATACTATGTGTTGACCAGAAGGCTCCATCTATTGAACCCAACCCACCATTCATCCCTCAAAGGTCATGTTTCCTGAAACTCTTTTAGTCATTCTTCCCCTACCTTACATACTTCAATGGTAAAATTATTGAAAAAGATTTAATAATTTGCCCTACTTAGAATTTTTTTCAGCCAACAAAAGACTCCAGGAGTTTTTAAAAGGGCAGTATAAATTCTCTCATACATCTGCATTTAAAATCTATTTCCCCTGAAGAGGATTAAGCCTAAATTACTTTGCCGGTAAGAAAATTACTTTTTTAGCCTTAGTTATATCAGGAATTGGGAAGTTTTAAATATCATATATGTTAGTATTAATCCATTCAAAAAGTGTATTTTTAGTACCACAGAAATGCCTGCCAAAAACGTAATGTTACTTTTCCAGAGAATTTTAATTATTTCTATCTAAATTTAAAGAAAATCTTTGGGGAGTTGAGAAATATTAAGGGATTTAAAGACTCAGTGTTTATAAATCCCACATCAGTCTTCAGCACTAGGTAGCTTTAAAAGTAACCATCCTAAGTCTTGAAAATAACTGGTTTTTTAACATGTGTATTTTAAATTTTATGACATTGTCAGATATTTTAAGAGTCATGATTACATACTGGAAAACATCACCATACCTATTCAACTAGTTAACCTTTCTCAAAATGAGTAATGTGGTACACAAGCAAAGTTTCAAAAGATCAAAGGTAAATTAATTTTTGGTTAGAAAAAAGTAATTAAGATTTACTCATGTATTTTGGAGAAATTCACTAAGTTTTATGGCATTACACTGCAAATTAATCCCTGATTAATGCTCATTTGTTTTCATGCATGATCTCTGATACTAGGAACACATTACTTTTCCCCATATGTTTTAGCTTTTATTCATACAGAATTTATTAGTTTTACATAATAAGGCATCTGACAATTTTCCAATCTTTAGATGCATAAGAAGTTGGAATTACCCTGAAAGCCTGCCAGTTATACCCAGTTTTATCACACTTATTTGCTCTAATTGGAAATGGCTTTCTTCTTTAAAAATTTGAACTATTTAAAATTGTTAGTTTTCTTCTGCTGTCATTAAAATTTACATTAACATTGGAAATACTCTAGAAATGTATAGTGGCTTTAATGATGTTTATTGTAAGTGAAACATTAACCAGATCTCAATGAGAAATTCAAAAAAACATGTGTATTTTGTGACCAGATGAATACCAGTGATAGACAGTGACCCCATATTGATTATTAATTTCTCCTTTTTCATTACTTCCTCATTTCTCCACAAAGGTTTGTTAAGCATCTTTTATATATAAGGCATTGTTCTAGGTAGTTTTTACTTAAATCCTAAGTGGCTTACCTGTCAGATTTATAAAAATGTATTAATGACGGAGGACATGGGGAGATGGAGAGGAGAAGGGAGTTGAGGGAAATTGGAAGGGGAGGTGAACCATGAGAGACTATGGACTCTAAAAAACAACCTGAGGGGTTTTGAAGGGGCGGAGAAGTGGGAGGTTAGGGGAGCCTGGTGGTGGGTTTTAGGGAGGGCACGTATTGCATGGAGCACTGGGTGTGGTGCAAAAACAATGAATACTGTTACGTTGAAAAGAAATAAAAATAAATTTTAAAAAAATGTGTTAATGATAGTAATCACATTGATATTTGCTGTATAATTCTTTTTTCAATGCCCTTTTACCTCCTGAACAAGTTTGCAAATATTTCATTTCATGGAACTTTGGTACTCCAAGAAAACAGAAAAGTTTCTGGTATCTTCTCCAAGCTTTCCTGCCTCAAAACTTTTAACCACACAGCGTTCTTAAAAAAATGTCTCATCTCTTTACCCATTTCTTTATATCCTTGCAACAGAGAGTGTAGGAGTAGGAGGTCTCACCATCTCTAGTCATTCATAAACAAAACTGTAATAAACTACAAGTGGAAAATAGAGGGGTCCTAAAAGTCATCTCTTCCTCCGATGCTATTTTGAATCTACCTCAACAAAGTGAGAATGAAGACCCGTGAGTGATTCTTTGCAATTCATGCTCTTCAGCATCCATTCCACAGAGACCCAGGTATTGTCTCAAGGCAAGTGGTTTGGTAATGTGTTCAGTGATGAGTTTGGGGTAAGTGTAGAAAATTGGAGCTACGAATTTGGAAGGTGGAAGGAAAAGTGCTAGGAAACTTTCCATACCATCAGTGGGACGTTCTCACCAGCACTACCCATAAAGGTCTACTTAACTTGGTATTTGTTGTAATTTTTGGATCCTCCGGCAGATTGTATAAAACATGAGCCAAAAGAATATTTGGTCAATAAGGGATATGGTGACTGAATAAATGTCAAAGACAATAACAACACAAGAATAAACTTCTGGGAAATGGGGTAGCTATCCAAATATATGAAGACCTATTGGTAGAAAAGAATCATTTCAAATTGTGGTAAAGTTCAATTGCATCACTCTATACTTAGTATAAGAATAAGAATATTGATATATGGAAGTATTACCTATGAGACTACAGGTTTCAACTTATACCCATCCATAAAAATATAAATGTACATGAAGTCATATCCTAAAACCAGAAAAATGAGAGAAGGCTTCTTATAGGAAGAGGAATAAAGAAGTGGTTGAAAGCATGAATGCTAAAGTCAGGCAGGTCTCTGTTTAAATCCTAGGTCTACCTTTGTTACCTTGGGAAAATAATGTCACTTCTCTAAGCTTCTGTTGTCCCATCTGAGTAATGAGAATAAGATTAATTCCTGCTACATAAACTGGTAGTGACTATTCAGTGATTAGCTGTGAATTAATTTTATTTTTTTAAAAGATTTTATTTATTTATTTGGCAGACAGAGATCAGAAGTAGGCAGAGAGAGAGGAGGAAGCAGGCTCCCTGCTGAGCAGAGAGCCCGATGCGGGGCTCAATCCCAGGACCCCGGGATCATGACCTGAGCTGAAAGCAGAGGCTTTAACCCACTGAGCCACCCAGGCGCCCCTGTGAATTAATTTTATTGTGTTTTCAGCTTTTTATGTCTCTCCTATAAAGTGTGTATTCATGAAGCTGATTCATTAATATGAAGCTGTATACAAATAATTTAAAATTAGTTTTGGAAGTGTAACTGGAAAATGAAAATCCCCAAAACACAAATGAAATGAGATAGAATCATTTGTTTAGATCTTTTCACTTCCTCTAAAGTATATTTATCCTGCACCTATTGATAATAATATTTGAGTAAATTTTAAATAAGGGCTAGCATGAAAATATAATGCATCATATATTCCATTAAATAATTATTTACTGAGTACTGCGTTAGTTTCCCAGGGTTGCCATAAAAAAGTACTATAAACTGAGAGTCTTATTACTCTATATCACATTTTCTAAGCAGTGATAATGGTGTGCACAGGCCTCCAATTATAGAATTAGACATGGTCCTAAGTTGGCATACTGTCAAACTGGACAAAGACCTGATGCAAACAAACATTGAGGATGTGAATAGTAATAGAGAATAAAGCTCAATGAATATTTTCATTATTCTGTTTCTAGTATTGCTTGTATTATAAATGTTGAAATTCTGAGAGAGTTAGAGGAAAAAATGGAAACTCCTATGTAGACCTATGGAGGAAATTAATACACACTTTTTAGAACATTTCAAGCAATTAAGAGGAAAAATTAATTTCTCCCCAATAACCTTCCTGTTCCACTCTTTTTTCCTGTTATTACATGATTTTATGTGTATTGCTTAAAAGCAAAAAAGAATATCATTATTGTATATAATTTACAACGTGCTTTTTTCACTAACAGTTCTATTACATGCTGAAAATGATATGTTAAAATCTCTTGTATTTTATTCTATAAAATCTGTCAGATGCTGGTTTTTTATATTTTAAGGCTATTATTAGGTGCATACATATTTACGGTTATTAAAACTTCTCAGTAGATTAAAACTTTTATCATATAAAATGTCTATAGCTAGTTCTACTAATACTTTTTGCCTTAAAACCTATTTTTCCTGATACAAGAAAATTAAATCAACTTTCTCTTAGTGTTTCATTGTGTACATTTTTTTACCATCCTATTCTTTTAAGATTTCTGTTTTCAGTATTTAAGGGTGTTTATTGTAAGCAGTATGTAAATGAGTTTTGTTTTTATTGTATCTCACTTTATAATTTTTTAAAATGGAGTATCACCTATTTAATGTAATAATATTTTAACATTACTTCTACCCTTTTAGTAATTGTTTTGTATTTGTCCCATCTAATTTTATTGAAGTTTATGATTTTTTAAAATTAAACTCTTTATTTTGAGGTAGGTGTAAATCACATGCATTCTAAAAAGTAATACAGAGAGATCACATGTATCTTACCTAGTTTGCTTCAATGGCAATATCTTGCAAAACTCTAGTACAATATCACAAGAAGGATATTGACATTGATACAGTCAAGACAGAAAACATTTTCCTCACTGCAAGGATCCCCCATATACGCCCTTTTATAGTCACATCAGCTTCCCTCATACTCCCACCCCTTCCTTACACCTGACAACCATGATATGTTCTCCGTTTCCATAATTTTGTCATATCAAAATGTTATGTAAAAGGAATCATACAACCTAATCATGTAATCATTAGAGATTGACTTTGCTCTGACTACTCATACAAACTGTTGTGTATATCAGCAGTTTATTCCTTTTATTACTGAGTAATATTCCATGATACAAATATACTGCAATTTGTTTAACCATTCACCCACTGAAGGATATCTATGCTACTTCCACGTTGAAGCTCTGAACAATATATTCAAGTGTTTATGCAAACATAAGTTTTTTATGTCTCTGGGATAAACGTCCAGAAGTATAATTTCTGGGTCATATTGTAGTGTATATTTAGTTTTATGGGGTTTTTTTTTTAAGAAAAAGCTGTTTACCAAAATAGTTATACCACTTTACATTCTCTCCAGCAACCCGGTGATCAAGTTTCTCTGCATCCTTACCAGCATTTGGTGCCATATAGATGTTATATAATATAATTTTATATATTATATATTTATATATTATTTATGTTTTATAGATATTTATATAAAATATATTATTTTATATATTATATATTTTTTCTATATATATATATAGAAAATTTAAGCTGTTTTGGTAGGTGTATAGTGATATCTCATTGTGGTTTTAATTTGTATTTGTCTTATGCCTAATATTGATCATCTTTTCATGTGCTTTTTTGCCATCAGTAAAATGATTTTTTATCATTTTACTTTAGGGGAATGTGCCTTCATGTCTTTTCCTCATTTTTAATTGGGTTGCTTCTTTTTTTACAGTTGAACGTTGAGGGTTCTTTATGTATTGGAGATATAGTCTTTTTCTGGATATAAGGTTTGGAAACATTTTCACCCATTCTGGTACTTGACTTTTTTAATTCTCTTCAGAGACTGCCACAGAGCAAAGTTTTTAATCTTGATAATGTCCATTTTATAATTTGTTTTTCTGTTATGGATCATGCTCATGGTGTTGTCTAAGAATTCTCTGCTTAACTTTAGATCCCAAATATTTTTTCCCATATTTTTCTAGAAGTTTCATACTTTACCTTTTATATTTAAATCTTTAGCTCATTCTGAGTTAATTTTTGTATGAGGTATGATGCTTGGTTAGATTGTTTTGCCTCTGGGTGTCTAGTTGCTTCAGAATGAATTGTTGAAATGTTCTACTTCCTCCACTGAATTGTTTTACATTTTTGTTTAAAAATCATTTGGGCATATTTGTGTGAGTCTATTTCTGGATTCTCTATTCTCTTCCACTGATCAATGTGTCTATCCCTCCACCAATATCACACTTTCAATATCTTGAAATTGGGTAGAATAATTCCTCCCATTATATATCAGAATTATTTTAGCTTTTCTACTTCTTTGCCTTTCTATGAAAGTTTTACAATAATCTTGTGTATACCTACAAAATACCTTGCTGGAATTTTAATAGAACTTGTGTTAAATCTTTTTATCTGGGGAAAACTAATATCTTAGTATACTGAGTATCCCATTGCAATTCAATATTTGTAAAAACATTATGTCTATTCATTTATTTAGATGTATTTGGATTTTTTAAAATTCATTTATCAGCATTGTGTAATTTTCAGTATAAAGGTTCTGTACATGTTCTTAATAATTAATACCTAATTAGTTAACTTATTTTTGAGTTAATATAGATAGTATTACATTTCTAATTGACCTTTATGTATTGCTATGGTATAGCAATGTATGTAATATTTGCATGTTTATTTTGTTATCTGAGAACTTGCTGAATTCACATACAGGTGTAAGAGTTTTTTGGTAGACTCCTTAGAATTTTCTACACAATCATATCATTTACAAATAGGGGCCATTTTATTTCTTCCTTTATCATCTGTATATGTTATTTCTTCTCCTAACTTTTTCACACTAGCTAAAACTCTAGAACTGTGTTGAGTAAGAATGGTGAGAGTGGACATCTTTGCCTAATCCCTGAACACTGTGGGGAAGTTTTCAGTCTTTCACCATTAGATATAATTTTAGCTGTAGGGGGTTTTGTTTTGTTTTGTTTTGGTAGATGTTCTTTATCAAGTTATTTTTGTTTTTCTAAGAGTTTAATCATGAATGGGTTTTGAATTTTATCAAGTTCTTTTTCTGTATCAACTTGCATGATCATGCGAAATTTCTTCTTTATTCTTTTTAAAATGATAGATTACATTAATTTTTTTAAAATGTTGAGTCAGCCTACATCCCTGGAATAATCCCTACTTGGTCATGTGCATAATTTTTATATATACTGTTGAATCCTATTTTGCTAATATTCTGTTAAAGATTTTATTGTGTCTCCATTTATGAGAGATATTGGCCTTTAGTTTTCTTTTTTGTAGTGATTTGGTATTAGAGCAGTATTTGTTTCATAAAATTAATTGGGAAGTGTTCCCTCCTCTTCTGTCTTCTGGAAGAGTTTCTGTAGAATCAGTTCTTCAACATTTGATAGATCTCCTGTGGAACAATTTGGCCTTGGAGATTTCTTTTTTGGAAAATTTTTAAATTTATGAGTTCAATTTTCTTAAAAGTCATAATGATATTCACATTATCTATTTCATTCTGAGTGTATTGTGATAGTCTGTATTTTCTGAGGAAGTGGCCCATTTAGCCTAGAGTGTCAAATTTATGTGTGTTGCATTCTTTATTATTCTTTTGATGTCTGCCTAGTCTATACAGTTTTCCCTTATTCCATACCTGATATTAGTAACTTGTGCCTTTCTTTTTTTCTTTTTCAGTCTTGCTGGAAGTTTGTCATTATTGAGCTTTTCATAAAATAGTTTTTTGCTCATTGATATTCTTTGTTGTCTTTCTGGTTTTTTTCCTTGTATTTCATTGATTCTTTATTTCTGTTTGCTTCCTTTGAATATATTTTGTTCTTTTTGAAGGTTCTTGAGGTGGAAACTTAGATTATGAAAATGAACACTTTCCTCTTTTACAAATATATACATTCAGTGCTATAATTTTTCTCAGCACTGCTTCAGCTGTGTTTCACAAGCTTTGATTTGTTGTATTTTCATTTTCATTCAATGTATTTTTTTTACATTTTTCTTGAGATTTTTTTCTTTAATCCATGGATTATTTAGAATTGTGTTTAGTTTCCAAATGTTTAGAATTTTTTTCTATCTTTGTATTAATTGTTTTTTGTTTAATCCCATTATAGTCAGAGATTGCACCCTGTATGATTTCAATTCCTTTAAACTTTTTGAAGGTTGTTTTATTGCCCAATGTAAGGCCTATCTTGGTACACTTTTTGTGAGAACTTGGAAAGAATCTGTGCTCATCTGTTCTTGGACAGAGTGTTATAAATGTAAGTTGTTGAATCCTTTATCTTTGCTAATTTTCTACCAAGTTATTCTATCAATTGTTGAGAAAGATGGGTTTTTCTGTTTGTTAAAGATTTATTTATTTATTTATTTAAGAGAGAGAGAGTGGGGGAGAGGGGAAGAGGGAAAGGAAGAGAGAAGCCCAAGCAGACTCTGTGCTCAGCTCAGAGCTCCATGCAGGCCTTGATCTTATGACCCTAAGATCACGACCTGAGCTGAAAGTTGGGTGCTTAACCAACTGCATCACCCAGGAGACACCTATATTTGTCTATTTTTCCTTTTGCTTCAGATATTTTGCTGCTGTGTGTTTCAGTGCAAACACATTTATGTTCACTATTTATTGTTGATAAGTTAACACTTTTATCATTATATAATGTCACTTTCTGTCTCTGATAATTTTCTTTGCTCTAAAGTCTACCTTATGTGATATGCATATAGGTATTACTGCTTTCCTTTGAGTAATATTTGCATGATATATCTTTTCCTACCTTTTAATTTTCAACCTTTTACCTTTAACCCACTGTCTGTAGTGAGTTTCTTGTAGACAACATGTAGTTGGGTCATGTATATAATCCAGTTGCCAATCTTTTTATTTTAATTGGTTTATTTTGTCCATTTACATTTAATGTATATTTAAAATTTACAGTTTGAATCAGTCATTTTATTTTGTTTGTTTTGCTATTTATTATGCTTTTGTTCATTATTATTATTATTATTATTATCCTTTTTGTTCTTTTATTACTTTTTTTATTTGTGGTTTGCTCTCCATCATCAATTTTGAAAAATACTCAGCTATCACTACTTCAAATATTTTTCTGTTCTTTCTTTCCTTCCTTCCTCTCTCTCTTTTTTTATTCTTGTGTTATTCCTATAAAATGTATGTTACATCTTCTGTAATTGCAGTACAGTTTTGCATAGTCTATTTTGTTTTTCTTTTTTCTCTTTTTAGCTTAGTTTTAGAAATCACTATTAACATTTCTTTAGATTCACTGATTCTTACCTTGCTTATGTCCAATCGTTGGTGAGCCCATCAAAACATTCTTCATTTCTCTTCTAGTGTTTTTGAATTTAGGCAGTTCCTTCTTATTCTTTCTTGGAGTTTTCATCTCTCTGTTTACATATTCCATCTGTTCTTGCATATAATGGACCATTACATATAATTGGCTATTATATGGAATAGTTGATATCCTTCTTTTCCACTAGAGCCCTTCGCATGTTAACCATAGTTACTTTAAATTCCCAGACTGATAATTACAACATCTGTGTCATATCTGAGTCTAGTTCTGATACTTTTTCTGTCTCTTCAAACTGTAATTGCTCTTTTAGAGTATGCATTGTCAATTTTTGCTGAAAGCTAAACATGATGTACTACATAAAATGAACTTATTAAATAGGTCATTAGCATAAAGTTTCATGTCTATCTGGATAGGAATTGGCTGTGTTTAGGATTTACTATAGCCATAGGTATTAGGGGCAAAAATTCTGTGAGTCATCTTGTTTTTCTCTCCCATGTTATCTTTGGTTTTCTTAGACATATTTCTAAACATGTTTCCAATGACTTACAGTACCTTGTGGCTAGCCATTTCATTACCTTAGAGTTATATGACCAATAGGAGTTGTGTTGTGTTTTTTTTTTTCTCCAATGTAGTTCACTTACCAATGTTTTTCCTTATAGTTAATGCTTTTTGTGTCTTGTTTAAATATTCTTACTCTCAGTTCATGATGGGATACTACTATATTCTCTTTTGAGTGCTTTACTATTTTTTCCACTTATATTTAGCTCCATGATCTGCCCAGAATTACTTTCTATATATGGTGTGAGATAGTAATCAAATTTTATATTAATTTTATGTGGACAAACTATCTCTGTAATTTATGTTCCAAAACAGGACATTCTGAGAATGAAAAGGGACACAATAAATAATTACATCAGTTCCAAATTATATCCATACCAACATTGAAAATATCTTCTTTCCTATTGCTTAGCAGCACCACATTTGTCCTAAATCAAGTGTTCATGTATGTGTAAGAATATATTTGTCTATCCTTATATTAATACAATCCTGTATACTATATTACATATTTATAATAAGACTTGATATACTGTAAAGCAAGCTCTTTAATCTTCTTCAAGGGTGTCCTGGCTATTCTTGACTCCTTGCAAATTCTACAGTTAGTTTATTAACGTCCACAAAAAAAAATCGTTTTATAACACTGTGAGATGCATTGATTTTATATATACATTTACAAAAAATTGATACCTGTACAATGGTGAGCCTTCTGATCCATGAGTGTGGTATATCTCTTCATTTGTTTAGAGTTTCTTTAATGTCACTTAACAATGTTTCATAATCCTTTGCAATTTTTTTGAATCTTTGTTAAATTTATTTTTAAGCATTTATATCACTGAGAACCTTTTTAAAACTATTTTATATTTGCTTTTATTATATGGAAATTGATTTATATATATGTATTTTTTTCTAGAAATATTGCTAAGTCTCATTAATTTAAATTATTTATGTGAAAATTATTTTGGATTTTTAAAATGTAAGCAATATTTAATCTGAAAATTATTTCTAATCCTTTAACTTTTTTTTCTTCTTGATATTCTGAAGTAGATAGGTATTCTGTATTTTCTAAACAAAGGTAGTATTTCCACTGCCATACAAATAAATAAATAAAATTTGAGAGTTTTTGCCCAAGATTACTGAAGTCATGAATGTATTTTTCCAGTGTTTTCTATTATACTACATTAGTCTCATCAGCTATGAATGCATTATCACAAGACTAGAAAGACATGAAAATGAGCATTTAACATACTAAATTGTAACACCCTGCTACTTTCACCACCATAACTAACACCACCCTTATAGGAGAAATTGGTGATAAATTAATGTCATTTTCAATAATTATGTTTTGCTTTATTTTTCCCACCCTGAGCTTTCTGAACATAGCTATATTCAGCAAAATTGGAAGCTCAAAAGAACCAACACTATAAGACATTCCATTTGAATTATTTTGGCATTAGAATTTATCTCAGTACAAATATTCTGGGTTTTTTTCAAACTAGTTTTAGCAGTTCAAAATTATCACTTCCACTGAATCAAAATTTACTTGTATTTTTTTCTGAGAGAATGTCATGATATGGAGAAAAGATAGATATTAATCTATGAAATTAGAAATCATGTAGTTCACAGTAAGGTTCACTGTTCTTTGGTCTGTTATTAGGGCCTCAGGCATATGTGAATATTGTCTGGTTTTTGGGTGTTTGAAACTTTGTTCATAAGTGCTGGCTTAGGGACAAGAGTATATTTTAGGGTCTGCAGTTGGGTCCACAAACAGTGGGCCTGTTACTAGATGTGTGAATGGTGTGGCTGTCAAGTCCCTAGAGGGACTCCTGTGGGGTCACTGTGTGGGTCCCTGGATAGGCAGAACTGGTCTTGAAATGGCTGAGAGGGGCTGGAATTGAGTCCCAGGGCTGCTTCAGAATTAACAGTCAAGACAAAACTCTACAGACCTGGCTTTAGAGGCACGAAGGGGCACATCTCTTGCCAGGTTCCTAGCTAAGCAAAACTGCCCCTGATCACAGCAAGGAGGTCCTGAAGCTAAGTTATAAAACTGTTCCAGGATCTACAGTCAGACCAATTTGTGAGCTTAACTCTGAGTGCACAGCTGGGGTTTTTTCCTGCTGGGTCTCTTGGGGAGCCAAACTACACAGCTGAGAGGGGCTGGAGTTGAGTCACTGGCCATCAGCTGTCAGATGATTATCTATCAGTTGGTTATCTATTCCCCAGGGGCACTGTCGTAGGCCTCCTAGTGGGTGTCCAGCCTGGCAGGACTGCATATGGACTATGGATGGGAGGACTGGAGTCCAGTTACAAGGGCCATTTCAGAACCAAAAGTCGGACTGAGTTTGGTGGCCTTGCTTTCAGATCATAGCTGAGTGGGCCCAGAGCTGGGTCACAGTCACTTCATGATCCAAACCGCAGGCCAAAAGCTGTGGGTCTACTGCTTAAGGCATGAACATGCTTGACTCCTCTTGGGTTCCTCCAGCATATAGCAGGATCAAAGTCAAATGAGGTTGTAGCCAGTCCACAAAGGGATGGAACTATTTTTCCAGTTTATAACTGGGACAACAGTCATCAAGTCAGCCACTTGGGCACTGGCCTGATCTCTAAAAAAAGCCTTCCTTGATCTTGGACTCCACTAGGTTTCACAATCTCCTACCCAGATCCCAAAGCTCCCACAAAGGCTTTTTAAAGACTTTTCTTTTTTCTTGTGCGTGGCTAACAAATTATCATTGTATAGGGGGATATGAATGAGGGATATCCTATTCCATTATCTTGCTGACATCACTCCCTCTGGAGAAATTGTAATGCATTTTAGCAAACAAAAGAGGCCAACCTGAAAAGCTGTATACTATGTGATTCCAACCATATGTCATTCCAAAAATGGAAAAACTATGGAAAAAGTAAAAAATATCAGAGGTTAAAAATTGCCAGGGGTGTCTGATAGCCACTTGTATGTCTTCATTGGAGAAGTGTCTATTCATATCTTCTGCCC
>PISX010014098.1:0-55588 GCA_004024625.1 Mellivora capensis | reverse complement strand
CTATGTGTCTGTTTTTATGCCAGTACCATGCTGTCTTGGTGATCACAGCTTTGTAGTAAAGCTTGAAATCAGGTAACGTGATGCTGCCAGTTTTATTTTTGTTTTTCAACATTTCCTTAGCAATTCGGGGTCTCTTCTGATTCCATACAAATTTTAGGATTATTTGCTCCAGCTCTTTGAAAAATACTGGTGGAATTTTAGAGATATTTAATTTTTAACCATTAAACTATATTTAAAATGTGAGTTCTCTCAAGAAAAAGTCTCATTGGAAATTCTTCACAACTTATGAGCAAGAATTAAAATCAGAGTATCAGTTTGCCATCACAAATATTACTGAGGATAAAAAGTTCCAAAATCATATGGTTTTCAGACATAATAAATAATATAAAGACTATGGAGAAGAGAAAATACCATTGTGAGAGAATATTTTTGTCTTTCACTTATCTCAGATAAATTTCTACGTAGTAGGATAAAAATGCTGCGTAGTCACTCTAGGACCTAGTAGCAGCTGACAGTGGAAAATTATGGCTCTTCACTGTCATGTTTATTGCAGCATTCACTATCATGATTTTAAAATTTTCACTACGATTTTCCGTAAAAATTTTAGTATCCTTTTATACTGGAAGTTCACATTATGATTTGATTTTCAGCAAAGTATCAATTTTTACCACTCAACTTTTGGCATTGGTATAAAAACATATATATGTGTGTTTATGTGTACATGTATATTTATATATTCAAAACACCACCAATATTATGGGAGCATAAGAGTGGAAAGTTAAAAAAAGCCTTTGTGAGAAAGTTTCTTTTAGTGACACCATGGTCTTGCTTCTGTTTTATAGTATCAAACCACAGTATCAACTAAATTCTCAGTAGGTTTGCTTACCACATTTTCCCCTGAATTGTAACCCATGGCCTTCTAAAATTCATGGGAATAAAATAGTCAGTTTACTTTGGTTTGAGCCTAAATGAACACTTTAAAGTGACTCTTTAAAGAAGCCCATTAAAAATCCTCCTACTCTGGAAGTGTTCTGCCAAGACTAACTCAAAGCCACAAAAGATTTAGGGTTGGTGCCAAATTGGAACCTGTAAGAGCTGTGTGGGCCTTTAACTCAGCAAAAATTCCATCTTTAACAGAAACTCAGAATATTAAACAGAAGACTACAAAGTAATTTTCCAGACCAAGAGCATGTGGGATAAAACCATGGAACTCTATAAGGGAATTCCCTAAGTGAAATTCCTTCTTTGGAGTAAAATGAAAGGATCATAGCAATCTCTAGAGAAGAAAAAAGGTCTTGCACAGAGAAGAAATCCAACCTTGACATGGCGTCATTTTGTGATCTGGGTTTATCAACATAATCTCTTCATGTTTACTCTGTATCCTAATAAAGTAAGTACTTATAATGGTGACTAATCTTTTGTCCATTAGCTATCTCTTCACATTAGAAAAAATTCATTGTTTCACTCTTGAGTTGGCAATAGTAATCAAGAGCTCCCAAATATCAGTAGTACTTGTAGGTTGCATGAGTGGGTGGGTATATACCATCTCTATTTTGAGCATTACTCTGATATGCACTGTGAAGAGTACCTGATGGAAGCTTCAATAAATATTAGATATTATTACTACTACGCAATAGATCTTATTTAGTCACTGCTTTATTAGCCTTGTTTTTACAAGAGGAAATTGAAGCTTAGAAGGCTTAAAAATATTGGTAACACAACCATTTTTTAAAAGATTTTTTAAAAATTTACTTGAGGGGTGCCTGGGTGGCTCAGTGGGTTAAACCTCTGCCTTCAGCTCAAGTCATGATCCTGGGGTCCTGGGATCGAGCCCCACATCGGGCTCTCCGCTCAGCAGGGAGCCTGCTTCCTCTTCTCTCTCTCTCTGCCTGCCTCTCTGCCTACTTGTGATCTCTCTCTCTGTCAAATAAATAAATAAAATATTTTTTAAAAATTTACTTGAGAGAGATACAGAGAGTACACCAGCAAGGGGAGGGGTAGAGGGAGAGAAAGAGAGAGAAGCTGACTCACAGCTGAGCATAGAGCTTCATGTGGGTCTCAATCCCACAACCCTGAGATCATGACCTGAGCCGAAATCAAGAGTTGGACACTTAAATGACTGAGCTACCAGGCACCCCAACACAACTATTAAAGTGGTGGAACCAAATTTGTCTACTCTAAAACCTAAGCTCATAACCACTGAGCTACTCTGCTTTGCCATTCTATAAATTTGAAACTCACTAGGAGCTCTGAAGTTTACAGGGGAATTCTGTGGCACACTAATTTCTTGGATTCAAAAGGCAAAAGAAACTCCTACCCTTTACCCTTTCAACTACTCTGAGGCTCATTTTTTCCCCCACTAGTCTGTGAGCAAATGCTCATGACAGCAGACTTAAGTTGAATCTGACTTATAAATTGGAATAAAATCCTATACCCTCTACTTCACATACATATTGTGTGAGTATAATGACATGATGTGTGTCAAAGAGCTCTGGAAACTATAAAGCAATTTCTTTACAAATGTAAGGCATCACTGGGTCATACTGCCTTCGCCCCGCCCCTATCCTTTAACAGTAATACCTACTATTTACTGACCCCTTAACTCTTTGTTGTATATACATTTACTCATTCAAACCTCACCATAATTCTATGAAGCAGTATTGTAATCCCATTTTAAAGATGAGGAAACTGAGATTCAAAGTGTTTGACTTGCCTTAACTTCGACAGACATTTAGTGACTGACCTGTTTACCTATTTATGTCTGGATCTGAAGAAGGAGTATTAATGATACAAATATATCTAGATACATGTATGTATTTATCTACATATAAAATTAACATTATCAGCCCAACATGTAAAGAGAAGATGCTACTAAAAAATAACTAATGACCCAAAAGCTGATGGTTGATTGTAGACTGGCTCAAAAATGGGTCTTTAGGAGATAGTGGTTTCTCTGGGATTATTAAACTGTGATTCTTGGAACACCTGTGTCAGGATGCAGACTTCTTGATAAAAACGCAGATTCTTAAGCCTCTGCTCAGATTATTGCATCAGAATCTCTGGAGAGTATGAACCATGAATACACATTTTTTTTAACAAGCTCTATAAGTGATTTAATGCAAATTAGAGTTTGAGATCCATTGCATAAAATAAGGAGCACTCAAGCTCTATCCCTGGTTTTTTTATATATAGAATTTTTGCAAAGTTTCTCTTTTAAATGAAGGAAAAATAACTTCTCAAGGACACTTATGCTTTTATTTCAAAATATGAATTTATTACATAATATGAATTATAGAAGATTACATTAATGTGGCTCTGGTGCGTAAAATATCCCAGCCAGACAGCCAGGCATTCACAAATGCATTTTTTATCTACCAGTAGGCCATCTGCATTCTCATTTAAGCATAAGTTAAAAGAAAAGGTATAATTGATCACAAGATTAAATTCCTCCAAGCAAAGAAACACCAGCTAGTTACATGTGGGGGCGACTTGCTTGTTAATAGCTCCTTCTGTAAATAAAGTATAAAATTAAATCATAGGCTCTAAATGAACAACTGAGCAAGTTGTTAGAAGCAATGCTTTTGCCTTCTGAGTTTTATAAAGCTTTCTGAAATAATTTTTAATTCACAAATCACTCAGCACACAAAAGCCTAATAAAGGAGATGTTTGAAGGTATGGGCTCTGGATTTGTTTATGTATGAAAGGGGCATTCTAGGATGAACTGTTTGCTATCTCTAGGAATTAGCTAACTCTGGGAGGGGCAGTCCCTCCAGGGTCACCAGGCCCCAAGATGTCAAAACATCAGAAAATATGGAAAATTAAAAAAAAAAAGTACCCAACACAGTTAAGTTCTTGTGTTGTTGATCTAAACTGGACAAATTTCTAAATTCAAATGTTAGATATACTTATAGATGTGTGGGTGGGTGGTTTCCTACATACCAACCCTATTCTGAGGTCATGTGCTAATGTTCTATCACTTCTCAAAGAGTGAAAGGGCACTTTTAAAAACTTAGCTTTAAATTCTTAATAAACAGTTTTACAATGATATTTTAAATTTAGAGCAAGAAAAAAAATGAAACTCTACAGCAGTATTTGGCATCCAAGTCCATCTGTTCTGAAATTCTGTGTGTGGCCAAAGAGAAATACTAATTGGTTTTCTTCCTTGCAACACCAAACACCTGAATATCATAATTAGGGATAGAGTAGACCTGAGAAAACTTATAAATCTGAGGAACTGCTACATCTCAACAGTATCTAGTATTGGCATGGGCATTAGCTAAGATTAGCTAAGATTCCATTGGTTTCTGAGATTAGCTAAGATTCCATTAGCTAAGATTCCATTGGTTTCCTAATGAAAGGGATACAGAGCTCATTCTGTTTGAAGAACATCTGAGAAAAGTGGAGCTGGGTAAAGAGCTCAGATGTGGAGTAGAAGTGATCAGAATGTTAGACAAAGGAGACAGAAGGGAGGAGTCAGAGAAGGTTTAGAAAGGAAAGCTCTTTGACTACAGCATTATCCTATTTTCTAAATGTCCTCATCTGGCCAGAAAAGTGGTTTTCCTTTTATTGTATGGGAACACCTATGACAGATTTTATATTTCTTGGATGACTGGCTTCTAGTACCACAGAAATTTGTAGGTGACTGAAAAGCCTCAGCATGAGGAACAACAGTGGTATGGCATGAATTGTTTTAGCACTAATAGCCTGAACTGGGTTACCTACTTGATTTCTTCTTCAAATTTTATGTATTAAACAATAAGAACAACAACAAAACTGATTATTCCTCAGGGAGGTATATTAATTAGGACTCTTTAGATTACAAGTGACAGAAATCCAACACCCAGTAGGTAAATGAAAACAGTTTTGGGATTTGCCAGCTTCAGGCACAGCCAGACTCAGGGACCGGAATTATGCTTAAATCTCACCCTACCAGAAGATGCAAAACTCTGGTAGGCCAAAGCTCATATGCTGGAAACCTCAAAGTGCTCCCTGGATTAGGATGATCTCTCTTAAAGGTTCTCCTGGGTGAGGATAGAGAGGCAGAATTCTTGAAATTTGATGGAGAAGCAAAATGCTTCTTGGTGGACATTGGGATCATGAAAGTCAATCAGGAAGCCCTGATTTTCTTTTTTAAGTTGTTTAATACATTTTTATTGGCCACATACTTTCTGTTACTTACTGAGGACAGAAGGAGAATATTTTTCTTTAAGGTGCTTTAAGGCTAGTACTAGATGTTAAGAAGAAATATTCTACTTCACCTTAGCAAAGGTCCAAAAGTGATCATGGGGAAATAGAGTGGCTAGATGACCTTCAGCTGGAGGCTTTCCCTGCGCCTGGCAATGGCAGTGGGGGACAGGATAACATCTCTTGGATGAGTCTCCTATTCCAGTCCAATGTTCTATCTCTGGGGAGGACCATGACCTCTCCATTCTGAAAACACCCTTTTGCTTGATAGAGGTCCCTGGATTTTGTAAAGAAAGGTTCTTTAGCTAGTTTTTTTGTTTTGTTTGTTATTAAATGGTCTGCTTATCAGCTGATTAAAAAGAAATCTTAGGTTAGAAATGCTCATCCATGGGGGGAAAAAAAGCTCATCCATGGTCATTTATGCCATTAACTTGCTATTCTAATTTGATAATTCAATTGCCACTGCTAGACCCTGAGGAAAGTTTGGCATAGAGGGTGAAGAAGATTCCAGATATAAAGACTGGCATGACAGATGCACTCTTTTGAGATATGTGATGGGTAATGGATGTGGTCACAGAACAAGATGTGCTCTCATCATACAATGTGTATCAGTAATATGACTTCACAGGAATTTCAGCAATGCTTAAAATTATTTTTAATTGGCTTTGAGCCATAAAATTGTGATAGTCACCTTACATCTTTATGCTTTAGCTTGCTCATTGGTAAAATAAAGGAGTCTCCTGGATGTCACTAAAACCTTCAGGCTCCAAAATTTTACATTTCTAGGGAGGCTTCAGGGATGCAATGGAATGTACACTAGTTTGTAGCCACACGATGTGGGTCAGAGAGTACTTTCTACCTGTTTGCTACATCACTTTAGGCCAGTGATCGTGAACGAAGCATGATTTTGTCCTCTAGGAGATATTTGGTAATGTCTGGAGACTTTTTTTGTTCTTAGAATTCGGGGTGGTGGTGCATCAAGTGGGTAGAATCCACAAATGTTGGTAACTATCATGCAATGCACAGGACAGAGCCCCACCACAAAAATTATCCAGTCCAATAATACTTATGTTTGGAAACCTGCTTTAGAAAAATCCCCTCAAGCTCTATGATCCTTGGTTTCTGCATTTCTTGAATACTATTTCTGATGACAGTAAAAGATAAAGCTGTGAAAAAACTCAGTAAATGATAAAGTGTGGCTACATTGTGATCATTAATCTGAGTGTTGCCTTCACAGTGACAACAAAAGAGAGGGAGGTATGCAAGTAGAGAAAAGGCATCTGGGACACAGCAATGAGAGAAGACCAGTGAACTGCTGCCACCTGGGGAGGTGTAACAAAGTATAAAATATTGCTTACTTGACACTCCTGTTACTATTGACTTTCCCCCTTTTCTTTGGCAGCCTCTGATGGAATTTCCTGGAGGTTTTGGGACACTGTCATCTGGGTAGTGCTGTGACTGAAATCCTGCACTTTAAAGTTAGACACTTGAGTGTGAATCCTGCTTTACCATTTCTAGTCTGTGTGTCTTTACTTTTCTGGCACCCAGATTAAGATGGGTATATTTCCTATCTCATAAGGCAAATCCTGAGGCTTCATAGAGAATACTGTATGTTAAGCCAGAGCCTGTGATCACAGAGTAAATGGGAGCACTAATCATCATTATTTTCTGTGTCAGTACTATAAATGTTCACTTTAAGCATCATTCCCTTTACTTTTCTATCACATATCTCTTTCTCTTACTGAGCAAAATTCACTATGTTTTCTTATGAACAAATCAGTACCTGTTCTTTTTGCCTAGTTAAAATCATCTGACTAAATCTGTATTAGATTGAGATACAAATAAAGTTTAAACAAAGTTACATAAACAATACAACAAAACCTGCCTCTCCCTGCATAAAAGAGGAAGTTACTGACTATAGTTTGCTGAATTTTGTTGCTAAAAAGGATCCTAGAGCTCAAGGGTTCCCTGCCTAGTCTTACATGAGAGTATGTTATGGGGAGCTTTTAAAAATACAGAATCTGGAGCTCCATCTGAGCTCCACTGAATCAGAATCTTTGGCATAAGGCCCAGAAATGTGTATTTTCTAACAGCTCTCTGGTTTCTAAGATGTGTGGCTGGGTTTGGAGATGACTTATCAGAACTTTATTACCATAATTCTTCTCAATACTGGACCATTGAAAAAAATAGAGACATCATGGTTCCACAAGAGATCTACTGGACCGAATCTCTGGGTAAGGATATAACAACATATAGGTATTAACTTGTACACATATATATACATACATACATACACACACAGATATATTAGTTTTACTTGATGTTTACTGTAATCCTGAGCTTTGTCTGAAGAAAATACAGAGCTGTAGCCAACTTGCAATGGTTGTTGATTTGAGCACAAAACAGACCTTGCTTAACCCCCTGGGATTTTGGAATGACTACTCCGACCTCCTACTCCCTCTTCCGTAACAGATGGAAGAATTAGAACCCAGGTCTTCTGCTCATTCCTAGCTGTTTGTCCAATACCCAATAGGAGAAGACAGTTGCATCTTTCCTAGATGGGGAGGGGATTATTTACTCCCATTGCTAGAGCTGAAACTGGGGGAGAGGTGTGTTTTGGTATATACTCAAGTAGAATTTAGAATAGAGACCTCAAATTTCTTCCATTCCAGAAATTCTTTGACTTTCCTAAAGAAACATCACTGCCCTTTGTTGTTACTTGGGCTACCACTATTTGTGGAGTTATATAGTTGAGGCCTAACAGTGATAGTAACCTGTGGGATTGGGAAATAAACCATGTTACAGAACATTCTTTATGTGGAAAACAGTCTGTACAAGTTCCAAAGAATGGGCAAAAAGGTCTACTATTGAAATAAGCTCTTGCTTTTTACTTCAGACTTCAGATAAAACTGACAGTACTCAAGTGATGTTTTCTAACAAAATATATAGTTTAAAACGGCGATTGTGATTCACATTCTGCCCACAGGAGGGCCACACAAATCAGTATTTCACATTTTTTTTGGTGATAAATTGGTTTACATATTTATTCCTAGAGCTTTTTTTCTCCCTCCACAAATCCAGATTATTTTTATAATTTATAACTTGAATTAAAAATTTTCAAGTTCCCTATATAAAGATAATTTCAGTCCATTCCAGTTTTTTTAAACCTTTCATTATCATTCAAATTTTGATGTCTATGGTAGATTAGAATTCCTATTTCATTTTCAGAGACTTATTTTCCCCAAATGCATTATTTTTCAGTTTAAGCATATGAAACCAAGAGAGATGAGGTAATTTTAGTCAGAATCAAAGTTAGTTATTGATAATCCAAAATAAAGCCAGGATTTTTTTTTTTTTAAATATCAAGTTGGAAACATGAGGACAATTATTCTTAGTAAAATGTAAATAAAATAATAACTATCATTTATTGACTACCTATTCTGGACCAGAATTTTTTTTTTTTAATTTAGTCATTTGAGGGGTGCCTGGACGGCTCAGTCGGTTAAGCAACTGCCTTCACCTCAGGTCATGATCCTGGAGCCCTGGGATTGAGTCTGCATCTGGCTCCCTGCTCAGCAGGGAGTCTGCTTCTCCCTCTGACCCTCTTCCCTCTCACGCTCTCTTACTCTCTCAAGTAAATAAATAAAATCTTTAAAAAAAAGTTTAGTCATTTGAGAGAGAAAGAGAGAACAAGTGCATGCATATGCAAACAAGCACAAGTGGGAGGAGGGGCAGAGGGAGAGAAAATCCTTAAGCAGATTCCCAGCTGAGCAGGGAGCCCAATAAAGGGCTTGATCCATTTATTGAACCAATACACATATTGAACCAATACGCAGGGTGGAAGCAGCAAGGGTTCTAAAATCTCAGAGAAATAAATGTAAACAGGAGTGGCCGTGGAGGTTTCACAGACTTGGGACTTGGGTGATGTTCTAACAGATGAGTAAGAGATGGCCTAGGTAAGGAAATCATTCCGAGGAGGAGGAATGACATGACCTGAGCTGAAATCAAGACACTGCTTGACTGAGCGACCCAGGTGCCCCTGGACCAGAATTATTTTACACGATTCTAATCCTCCCAAAGCAGCATGGCATGGTATATGTCACCTCATTGTTCGGGATGAGGAAATTGAGTCCCAAGGATGTTAGTCTGACATAACTACTGTGTGATTTTAGTGGGAAGAACTGGCATCTGATCCCAAGTGCCTCAGAAGCCAAAGTCCACAAGCTTTCCTTTTCCACATTGCTTTTCTCCCATTTGGCTTTGAGATGAGTTTCCACTTGAGCTATCATATTTATCATCTCAAGTTTCTTCCTCAATTACATACTTTATTTCCAAAACAAATATTTATGCACATAAATATCTATCCTAACAGGAAGCAGAGAATTAAAAATCACATAATCGCCATGAAAAGCTACTCGGTCTTCCTACGGGAAAAGGAAATTGTGGTTTGTAAGAAGCACACTCAGGGACCCCTTACCAGCAGTTTGTGGGCCACTGGGTCACAGAAGGATAGGGGAAGGCACTGGGAAGGCAGAGAAAATAAATATGCATTTAAAAATCCCTTCATAAGCAAGCACAAGTGATGGGAATAGTTTGGATTCATTAAATAATCTGCAACATTTTCTTTGTAAATGTCTTGTCCAACTACTGAAAAGTCAGAAGAGGCTATGCAACCTTCTAACCACTAGATGTCACTGTTGCATATGATATAGAATTTCCCATTAGGCGACTTCAAGTTTTTAAGAGCGGTTTGTTGACCTCCTCTGTTCCTCTTCCCTGAAGTTTACCCTTCAACTAAGCTATTAGAGATATAAGAGATCAAACACAGCTCCTGACAAGGGACTTGTGTTTCTCTTAGAAAAGACACGACAAACCTAGGCAAATAGAGAATATTACAAAAACATTCATTTGTGACTAGTTGCAAATACGCAGGGTGGAAGCAGCAAGGGCTCTAAAATCTCAGAGAAATAAATGTAAACAGGAGTGGCCGTGGAGGTTTCATAGACTTGGGACTTGGGTGATGTTCTAACAGATGAGTAAGAGATGGCCTAGGTAAGGAAATCATTCCGAGGAGGAGGAATGACATGAGCTCAAGCATGGAGGTGGAAATAAATATAGAGCTGGGGTGAACTGGAAGACTCATTGGGGAAGAGTGGGAGCTGGCTGCGGAGGAGACAGATTGTATAGGGCCAGAAATAACACAGAGGAGCACTGTAACTTACCCTCCCTCCCGAATTGGCCTCTAAAAGCTTCTGAGCAGAAGAGGGATGGGAGGAACCGTAGGAACATCAACTGTTCAGGTATTAGGGTCAGGGAGAATCACAACAGCTTAGTCCCTTGTAAACCATTATTTGAGCCTCCTTCACTGTGTCATTACTTTATCCCGGTCCCTTTGTCATTTGCTAAGGTTCCAGCTAAGGTGATAGCAGATATCACCCCCAACCTCGTCCCAACATAAAACAGGTACCTGTTTGTCTTCCTATAGAGCTGGGGCTTCTGTTTCTGGTCTGGTCTCATCTCCAGAGACTTGCCTTCCTTCGGCTGACCATTTACAAAATCATCTGAATTTGCTCTCAGAGATGTTCGGCCAGTCGGCTCCGCTTTAAAAACATCAAAGGTCTGCTTTCGCTTCATTGGGAGCACGTCTCCAAGCAAAGGCTCCTCTCTTCCCACTGTCCTAAAACAGGTGGCTGACTGTTGCACAGATCTTCTCTTCTGCCAGGCCTCACATTATAAAGTTCTGAGAACATGACAGACAAACCTTTCAGACTCTCGGTCTCTTTGATGAGGTGTTCTGAGGAGGGCGGAATGGCGGGCAGAGGCTGGGGGATGTGGCGTGGCGCTTCTCGGGGGTCAGCCCTCATCTTCTGCCCGGGAGCTGGATCTTCTTGGGGTTCAAGCTATTGGAATCCACGATCTGGAGGCCGCGGGCCTCTTGGTAACTCACGAGCCTCTCAGCCTCCTAGTGGTCCCATTCGTGCATCCTTCATCAAGCAGATACGCCAGAAAGGTGCTGCCAAGGAGCAAGACGATGAAGCAGCCACGGACGACGACAAGCGGGGTCCTTGCGGTAAGGGCAGGAGTCCCGGTTCTTCCCCCCAGAGGTTTGCGCCCTGTACATCCGGGTCCTCCCACAGGGCCTCGTCGTTTCCGGTGGCGCCTACTTTCCCGCCACAGCGGACGCGGAGGTCGCAGCTCGGGAGGAGCTGGCTTCCCGCGCTGTGGTGTGGAAGTTGGACGCGTCTGGGGGAGGAGTTGACGGCAAGAACAGGTATTGCTAAACAAAGTGGCCGGCAGCGGTAGAGTCCGAGTGCTAAGCCATGGCAGCAAACATGTACGGGTACCTCAAAAACGACACTACCCTCGCTTGGTTTTCTCTAGTTAACAATTATGTGATCTGGGATGGAATGAGCTTAAAAATCTTGAGGCTTAAAACTTGTTAATGGCCTCTCCTTGTTCTCAGGACGAAGGGTCCTCCAGTCTCGCCTGAGCCCACACCTCCAAGCATCTTGTGTGCTGGGCCTTCTGTCCTTCTTCCACTTCCTTGAGTTCACCCTACTGTCTCCTGAGAGGGCCCTGCTCGTTTGTTCCGTCAGGAGCTCTCCATCCCTTTGCCCCTCTCACACCTGACTGCAGGTGAGCTCATACTCATTCTTCAGCGGCAGCTGAAGGCCTTCCTGGGCCAGCTTTATAATATGCTTTCACAGGTGCTTTTCCTTCATAGCATTTTCCCCATCTCAATTACATTCCTTTTTCTGTGACTATTTGCCCTTCCTCCCAAAATGTAAATTCCATGGTTGTAGGGTCCGTGTCTGGATTTGCTCACCATTATTTGATTCTCACCTGTGGGAGGCAATAGAAATCGTTGCTTCTCTACTCTGCGTCTCTGATGATCCCATCAAAGGGGGAGGTGAGGTGGTTAAGAAGCTGAAAATGCAGAGTTAAATTTTTCTAGATAAGAGGGCCCTATTCCTTTTAGGGCCCGATTCCAACTTACATTTCATTGTGGAGCTACCTGCAGCCTGGCCCCACAGGACCTGGAACCAATAACGTCTTAAAATCTGACTGTTAAAATTAAATGGCATGGGGCTATGCTTGTTGTATCGAGTAAGTGAGATGAAGCTAACAGCATCCAAGCCATTCTGAGAACATTTTCACAAACAAGAAGACCTTTGCTGAAATGTTTCTGGAAAACCGTTAGGGATTCTTGGTAAGGCTTACCGGTTATTACCTACAGAGGTAGAGGCTTCTGTAGCAACCTAGAAAATAAATAACTTTCAGTTGCAAGAATGAAATTCAAATCTTTGGACATAATTTTTAGCTAAGTCTTTCCACATATTTCGTGAATATATTTTTTGCCAAGTGGCCAAGGTAACACAACAAGCATTTTGTATACTGAGGATGAGATTTCCCTATGCCCAGTCTATTGTATGGGCAAGCCATGCTGATGCCTTGTGAATGACTTACATTATTTTCTTGACAGGAGGCTAGTAACCGCCTCCTGGTAAGCAATGAGTAAATTGATGACCTCATACAGCTCATGGTGTGATTAGATCAGGAAAGAGCATTGTTATAGGAGATAACTATCTGCATTTTATATTGTTCTTTTATGTTTAGAGTTGTGTTGGGTTGTATATTTTAAGAAAGATTACAGCCATATTTCTGATTCCATATGCTTTTTCAAAACCTTGGTATACCCACCTTAGGGGTTGAGGTCTTTGCTTCTTTCTTTGAAATTGCATGGCATTTTGTGGCTGTCCTGACAAAGAGAATGTGGTAGAAATGACATTGCATAATTTATGAGGCTCAGTCAAAAAATGTGATATGGCTTCCACCTTCTTTACTGTGTCTCAGTATGCTTACCCTTGCAACCCAGTGACCATGTTGTGAGAAAGCTCAAGCCACAGGGAAAAGCCAGGGGTATAGATTTATCAGCTCATGGACCCAGCTAAGGTCTCAGCCTATTGCCATTTTCAATTCATGTAAGAGTGAGTTTTTCAGTTGATTCTAGCCCATTCTTTGAGCTGTTCCAGATGATGACAGGCAGAGCAGAGATGAGGTGTTTCCACAAAGCCCCATCTGAAATACAAGTTCATAGTAAAATAACTACTGTTAAAGACACTAAGTTTTCAGGTGTTTTGTTACACAGTAGTTGATAACTGGAGAAATAGTCCTAAACAGGGAGAAAATCATTCTATTTCAGCTTGCCTCTGAGGTTTTGTTGAAGCTGTTTCTTGTGACTAAAATACCCTTTCCTTTCCTTCCTCTCCCATTCCTTGTACTTGTCTAACCTTCCTGATTATTTTTCTTGAATCAACTCAGGTGTTAATTTCTTTAGTAAGTCTTCCATAATTCTTGGTCAAATACCTCTTCTATATGTGTAAACCTTAGTAACAGTCCTGGTCACATGGGCTATAAGGATCCATTGAGATGTCTGATGTCTACAAAGATGGTACATTCATCTTTGTATTATTCATCCTCATATCATTAGTTTTTGTACATCCAGGATCTAACATAGTGCCTGGCTGCACCATCTACTACCTGTGTGAACTTGGCTAAGTTGATAAATCTATCTAAGACTCCCTTTTATTATCTATGAAAGGAGATAAAAGCTCCAACTCATAGAGTTTTGTGGGGATTAGAAGATAAAGTCATCTAAGGTGCTGGCACTGAGTAAATGCTTCATAAGTGTAGCTATTATGCTTATTAGACTAACCTCAAAATAGGATAAAACACTCAGCATTCTAGAAAGCATGTCCAACAAATAATATTCTGAGATACATTAGTGAGAGTTTTTTTTTAAAATATTTTTTTTAACTTTATTTATTTGTCAGAGAGAGAGAGAGGGAGAGAGAGCGAGCGAGCACAGGCAGACAGAGTGGCAGGCAGAGGCAGAGGGAGAAGCAGGCTCCCTGCCGAGCAAGGAGCCCGATGTGGGACTCGATCCCAGGACGCTGGGATCATGACCTGAGCCGAAGGCAGCCGCTTAACCAACTGAGCCACCCAGGCGTCCCTAGTGAGAGTTTTTGACCCCACTTTTCTGCTGTTTCACTGAGGAGCTCTTCTATTACCTTTTCCTCATAATATGGTTTTCTTTTATACTGCTCACAGAGAGAGGGCAGGTATACAGCTTAGAAAGGGAATGTTAGTTGGACTGATAAATGGATTTTGAAACTCATAGCAGAAGCAAAAGTCTTGAAAACTAAGTTCTTGAAACAAGTAAGCTACTTTAAAGTTCAAAAGTGTGGCTTTGGATATCAGAATCCAACGTCCTGAACATAATAAGGCATGAAGATGATGCCAAAATCAACAAAATGTATGATGATGTAAGAATTGATCAGAGATTTAAATCCTGCTTTGTATCCCCTCAGTCCCACCTCCCAAGCAGAAGGGAATTGGTGCATCCTATCCCAGGCTTTCAGGGTATAGCCCAGGTAGACTGGAATCCTATTAGAAGGCCTTTGATTATCATGGGGCTGGTTAGTTGACCAGCTTTGGCAAGATGGATAACCTGAGCTAATAGTGCTGAAGACCTCTTCACAGAGTCCTTTGTACCCTATGGGTGAAAGAAAGGATCCAATGAGCATACCTAGTGTTAAAAGAGATCAAGTGGACTCGAAGAAACCTGTGGCAAGACAAGAAAGATATGGAGTGTGTGTATATTTGTGTGTGTTCGTGTGTGTGTGTGTGTGAAAGAGAGAGAGAGAGAGAGAGAGTGTGTGTGTGTGTGATCTGTGGTGAGAACAATGACTGGAGGTCGTTATCATCAGGGCCTACCAGCCCATGACAATTAGCACCTATTGAAGAGATTTGTAGCTCAGCAGATAACAGACACTGTAATAGTTACATTTTTTTCCTGGTATGATATATAAACTCCCAGGGGTGGGTGAGTAATTTGAGAACAACTCATTTAGGCAAAGACTCCTTTTTCCTTCCATTATTGCCCCTTTAGAAGTCAAGTGAGTCGACAGCATGGTGATATCCAGACTATTTCAGCAGCACCCCTCTGCAAACTCAGTGGGTTTAGGGCAATCTATTGACCATTTCCTGTTGATGGCCCTTCCAACAATATGAATCTCATCAGTGTGGTTTGCCAGTACTCTCAGCCAGCTCCCCACACCAAGAAGCCAATGCAGGCTTTTGTGGAAGCCAGCAAAAATATTCCTCTCCTGGAGATGTGCTGCCTCTTCAAGATTCGCAGGTGTCAGCAACATTGACCTTCTTATCACTACAATCTGGAAAAGCACATGCTGTTCTCAACAATCTTGGCAACTGGCTTTATGAGAAAATTTTGTGGAAGTTGTCTTTTCCAGTTATAGCTAAACCACCAGGGTCAAATTCTATTTTGCACACAAGATTCACTGATGAATACTGTTTGCAAAACCTGCAATATCCAGGCATAAAGTGCTCTGAACTCTGAATTGTGAGCTATTCTGTAGAGAAGCACAATAGGGGAAACATAGAGGAGCAGTTCTAAGAGGGAATATTTATCAGATTGTCTAAATTCCTGTCCTAACTCCAACAGTTACTAGCTCTAAAGCTCAGAAAGGTATCTTACTTCTCTATTCTTCAGTTAACCTCTTTTGTAAAATAGAGAGGAAAAAATCCCACTTATCTTGTGTGCTCTGGGGATTAAAAAATAAATGCACAATAAAAGCACAGTGCTGGGCATTTTGTGAGTTCTCAAACTCACAAAATGCTTATTATTTCCAGCATTGATGGTCACAGAAATGTTGGTTGCCTATCCTACAGCCATTTCCCACTGCCCCACCTTCCTTGTAAATCAAGTATTGTTTTGTGTATTTATCTGGAAGCCATATACTGCTGAATCTTGACTGAAACCTTACTTACTAGCAAGTGATTCTCCCTTGTTTCTGGGCACGCAAGGGAATGGCACTTCTCCACCTGCTTGAGGCTGGGCATGGCATGTAACTTGCTGTGGCCAATGAAATAGGAGAGATGATGCTTGTCACCTCAACCAATGGCACTCTAGATGATGAAAGTCCCAAGAGAACACAATCAGTGCAGAAACCTCTGTCAGAATATGATAGACATGTAGCATGAATGAAAAATAAACTTTCCAGCTTCAAACCATTGAAATGAATGTAATTAGTTGTCATCGGTTACCACAGCTTTACTTAACCCACCTCAGCTGGTATAGAAGAGCAAACTTCATAAAACATATTTTACTCTTTAATAACTATTTTGTACGGCATCTTCTGTTTTATTTTTCAGAAATTATTTTCACTACAATGAACTATTTTTGTACAAATTCCCAAATTATTAATTTATAGTTGTTTTTTTCGTATCATAGTGCACTGATTTTTAGCTTTTGTCATTGGGAGTTTTCTTTTGTGGCTACTATTTTTAACAAGCTCAATAAGCCTGGTCAAAATTTTCAGATCTAAATTCTAATAAGAGGTAAATATTCTATAACTTTCTTATTAGTAATAAAGGTTTATTAGAGAGGGAGCAGTACATGGAAGGGACTATAGAACTAAACTGATAGGTTCCAAACTTGCCTCTGCCACTGCCTTCTGTGTTGTTTAGGATAAGTTACTTAACTTTCTTATGCTTCACTGGTTTCCTCTATGCAAAAGGATGATATTAGCACATAACTCATAGTTTATTTTATAATATTGTACTATAATTCTAGATTAATCCTCTGATGAGGGTTAATAAATAACCTTTTTATTAAAGGTGTTAGAATGGTGCTAAACTTGTAAAAGCTATATAAATATTTTTAAGTGAATAAAATATACAAGCTTAACTGCTGTCAATTTTATGTGACTTTTTTGTTTGTACAAAATATAATTCTTACTTGCTGTGTTCTTGTGGCTGTAAATGCTAACAACAAGATAAAAGTTTTTGTCAGTTTTTAGTCTATAAAAATTTCACTGAGGATAGAATATTTATGTTGATTATTTTTACTAGTACTGTTTATTGTAAATAATTTAAAAAGTTACATTAAATTTTAGCTAATTTATGAGAAAGCTGAGTAATTCTCTACAAATAGTTTAGGATTATTCTGTGTCCAGGATTGGTCTATTGTATTACAAGTATAATTTTCCATGTACTTTGAATCACTTTATAGTCTGGGTCCTTTTGAAGAAAATGCATCAGCAGGGTAAAAATTTCAGGTAACATAGCATGGGAGTTAAAGGCAGGCTAGACAGAGTAGAATCAACATTTCTTCCCTTTTTTCCACAGACGGATGAATCTTCTACACATTCATAAATCATTATTCAGTTGTCCAACAGATGATGATTGAATGCCAACTACATGCCAGCAACTGTCTAGGTACTGGAGATACAGAAGCAAACAAAAAAAATCAAAGCCTTTGTTTCATGGAGTAAGCATTTAAAATGGCGGTAGCAGGAAATAGATGAAAGAAACAAATACATATTTAGGCAATAATAAGCACTCTGGAGAAAAAGAATAGGGAAGATGGCAATATCTGTGTATGAAATAGGAAAGGCAAGAGAGCAAGCTAAAGGTGTGTATGGCAGCAGAGTCCTCTAGGCGGAGGGATAGCTCAAAGACCCTGAGGTGGGAGACTGCTTGGTTTGTCCTAGGTAGATCAGTGTTACGTAGGGCGTAGTAAGGCATTGTGGGAACTTAGACTTTTACTGTGTTAGATGGGAAGATAATGGATGTTTTCAAGCAGGGAAATGACACTGTCTGAACTCATGGATCATAGAGCTAGATTACCTCAGTGAAGTCTTGACTCCCTGACCTGTTAGCTGGGTCACTTTGGGCAAATTATTTTTTTCTCTGTGTCTCTGGTTTCTTACCTGTAAAATGGGATGACCATGGCACCTGCAATGTGAGATTAGATTAAAGATCAAAATAATTAATATTTGTAACATGCTCTGAATAGTTCCTGGCATATACAAAATACTGTGGAAATGTTTGCTATGTGAATTACGATATTTAAAAAAGTATCACTTTGACTGTGGTATGGATTATTTATCATGTATATGACTATTACCTGGAAAGTACTCTGTGACTGACATTCAACTCCAGTGTTTTTAAAATATGAACTGTGTTCTGATTCATGAAGTATAAAAGACATAATTAAGAAGGCAAGAAGCACCATAGAAAAAAATGATGAACTTGCAAGCAGATGACCTAAAGTTGTAATGTTACTTTTTCATTGAGATTATGAGTCTGACTTATTTAAGGCTGTATTTGGATTCTGTGATTTTTTTATAATTTAATTTAGATAATGTAAGGTGTTTTGTTTTTTTTTTTCCAAGGAATGATTTGAAATGGAGCAAAGGGCAGTCTCTGATTTTTTTCTTTCTTGGGGAATATTGTGGCAGTGGCATGGGGTCTCATAGTAACATTCAGATGAATATCATAAAATTTGGGAAGATGTCTGGGCTGGTAGTCTGCATTCCCATGGAGGGCCTCTAGGATACTCTACACACATACCCCAGAGTTACATATCCTGATTCAGAACCAAAATGCCGCATTAGCAGAAAAGATTTCTAAATATATGAACTCGAGGGGCACCTGGGTGGCTCAGTGGGTTAAAGCCTCTGCCTTCAGCTCAGGTCATGATCCCAGGGTCCTGGGATTGAGCCCCACATCGGGCTCTCTGCTCAGCAGGGAGCCTGCTTCCTCCTCTCTCTCTCTGCCTGCCTCTCTGCCTACTTGTAATCTCTGTCAAATAAATAAATGAAATCTTAAAAAAAATAAATATATGAACTTGAGTTAAAAACTCCTAGTTCTTCATGGCTTACACTGGCATATAAGGGATTCAGAGGGAATGAGGGTATGAGAGAATCCTCATGAATCCTATGTATGCATGTGCATGTGTAATTTATATAACTATTCTTTTAAGCCAGAAGGAATTTAATACTTTTACTTGGAAAGATTTATGGTTTTTTTTTAAGATTATTTATTTATTTATTTGACAGAGAGAGAGATCACAGTAGACAGAGAGGCAGGCAGAGAGAGAGAGAGGGAAGCAGGCTCCCTGCTGAGCAGAGAGCCCGATGCGGGACTCGATCCCAGGACCCTGAGATCATGACCTGAGCCGAAGGCAGCGGCTTAACCCACTGAGCCACCCAGGCGCCCGAAAGATTTATGTTTTTTCTCTTGGTAACTAGTAGTGTACAAGGTCAAATCCATTAGAGAGCAAATGAGTCCATCTTTTCTTTTTTTTTTTTTTTTAAAGATTTTATTTATTTATTTGACAGACAGAGATCACAAGTAGAGAGGCAGGCAGAGAGAGAGGGAGGAAGCAGGCTCCCTGCTGAGCAGAGAGCCTGATGCGGGACTCAATCCCAGGACCCTGAGATCATGACCTGAGCTGAAGGCGGAGGCTTAATCCACTGAGCCACCCAGGTGCCCCGAGTCCATCTTTTCTTTATACATGAGCTTGTAAGAGAAAAAGTTGCTAGACATCTCCATATGTAGCCATTTGAACTTATAATATTGTTTTTCTCATTGAAATAGTTATTATATAAGCTTTCATCTGTGTGAAACATAGTTAGATATTTGTTTACTTGCGAATCCCCAAAAAATATTTTCAACAACTTCATAAAGGTGTATGTATTTATCATATTTAAAGATTCATATATAGTAAGTGCTGAGAGACATATGTAGTAAGTACCAACACATTGGCAATTTGTGCAACATCTAAATTAGTGGCAGAAGATTTTATACATCTATATATATAGATACATATATACGTATGTATGCACATCTATCGATTATTTATATTTGATTCCAAGCATTTAACTTGGATCTTCTCCAAAATGTATCTACCTTAGAAAGCTTGATTCTTAGGATTTGGGAGTCATTTAACTTTTTGAGAATCTGATAAAAGCTAAGGGTTCTATTTCTAAAAAATTAACATACCCACCAAATTTTTCATACATTTTTAGTGATCTTCTGAAATACAGCTATATATCCACATGATACCTTTCTAGCAGTGATTGGTTTATATGCATTTTGACTGCTATGTTAGCTGACTCACATTTGTGTCTGTTTTGCTACAAGTTTAAGTACAAAGGATCTCTTTTATCAGTAATGCTAAGAAATGTTTAGCTTTTAGAAAGGTCATTGTCGGGAATAAAAAGATGAGCTTCAGAATAAGTCACTGAAAATGTGTGATCCCTGTTCAGAGATAAAGTCTTAGCAGCTTGGGACTGACCTTGAGGATAACGTGTAACTGTGCAAAGGCCCGTGATTTGGGTCCCAAAGGGGCAAGGGAAGGGAATCTTCAGGTTTAGAGAGGCTTCTACAGAGTAAGATAATATATAGGAAACTCTGTTATATTCTTTAAAACACTGATACATTTAAGATGTGTATAATATTTATTTAAAAAGTGGTTTAATCTAAAAAGAAAGCATTTAAGAATGTGAGATTGTTAAGTGTTTTCATTTAACCTTATTTTAAGAAGCATATCTGACATCAGATTGTAAGCCCAATTAACTGGTTAACTGGTTGAGTCCTGTTATATATTCTTATTGGCTCATTCCTCTTACCCACATACCAATGTCCACAAAAGAGAGCTCTTTAATGTCTTTTGTTCCTGACATATCTGTGTTGTTTCTATAATTTTTATTTATTTATTTACTTATTTATTTATTTATTTTTAGAGATGGGGAAGGAGCAGTGGGGAAAGGGGCAGATAGAGAGGGAGAATCTTAAACAGGCTCCATACCCAGCATGGAAACTGATGCAGGGTTTGATCTCACAGCTCTGAGATCATGTCTTGAGCTGAAATCAAGAGATGGACACCTAACAGACTGAGCCATCCAGATGCCTTGGTTCTGTCATTTTTATGTATAGTTATCATCATGTTCCTCCTTATTTTATAAATGAGAATTTTGGATGTTTGTGAAAACAAAAGATGGATTTTATTGATGCCTTAGTTTTTATCAACTGCTGAATCAACTTGATCCACTCAAAATGGTCACTTTATGGTGAGTGGTACAGAAGACCCAAGATGTGGTGTTTAATAGCTAAAACAATCTTTTGAATCACTGATTTATTTTCTTATTTTATTTCCATTTAAATTTCTACAAGGTAGGCTTTCTGAAATGTGCCACATGTTTCAAAGTAGAAAACAAGCCAATAGAAGATGTTTCTCAGTAAAGCCAGCCACTAATATGAGCAAAATTGATTTGAACATATTACTTTAAATTTGTTTTGAAGAGTGATCTCATAGTTAGCAAGGATAACTTCTAATGGAAATGGTTGAGGAAATCAATGCTGTTTAAAGAGTAGCCTAACTTTAAGAGGAATTTAAGTAATTTCCTGTTTGGGAAATACACAAAATACACAGGAAGGTTGTATTTTTTGTTGATGTTGGTTGAAAAATCTATTTGATTATAAAGATATTTTTAGTTTTTTGGATAATCCATTTTAAGGTCTAGCATTAAGAAAGCATTAGGAAAATACTGAGGAAAGAGAAGCTTGCTACTAGCCCAGCAGCATTTGCCATCCCTCTATTTTTCTCTCTTTTAAATTTATTAATCTTTAGATAGTCATCTGTTGATAGTGAACACCCACCCACAAAGAACAGCAGCAGGATTTGTGAAATATATTTTTTATAGCTAAATGTTTTCATAGCATGAGGTCATGAATAGGCTTGTATTTAAATTGGACTAAACCAGATATTGTGAGCTTTCAGGGGTAAGTACCTTTACTTAAGATACGTCACAGGATTTCTTATTGAGAAGCCCATATCATATCAACATTCTCCAGTCTGAGATTTCCATCACTGCCATTCTAAGGAAGTTACCGCTTCTTATTAACAGATATGGAAGTCTGTGATGTCACACACACACACACACACCCACACACACACCACTAAAGACAAATTTAAAGGTGGATGACTTAGTCAGTTGAGTGTCTGACTTTTGATTTTGGCTCAGGTCCTGATCTCAGGTTGATGAGATCCAGCCCTGCATGGGCTTCTGCATTCAGCAGGGAGTCTGCTTGAGATTCTCTCTCTTTCCCTCTTTCTCTGCCCCTCCCCCCATAGTCTCTCTCTGCCTAAAATTAAAAAAAAAAAAAAAGACAAACTTAAAGAACTGAGAGAAATAAGGTTATTGGCATGTTATTAAGATACCTGCAAGGAAAAAATCATGTGTTCTCAAAGACTTAAAGTCATTCCAGGCATATGTCAGGATTCTAAAGTTGGTCTTAAATATAACATTTTTTGTTACTTGGAAAGGTAAAAAATTAATCCATTAGTTCCTGTTATCTCAACAGCAAAAGTGCTTTGTCAGATTAATTATACAACACCTGACCAGACAAAGGCACTGACAAAAAAGAACATGGAATGTATGTGTTTATTTTTTATTTGTTTATTTTGAAAAATATTTATTTATTTATTTGAGAGAGTGAAAAAGAGCAGGAAGAGGGTCCAAGGGAGAGGGAGAGAATCCTCAAGCACACTCTCTCCTGAGTGTAGAGCCGGACATGGGGCTCGATCCCAGGACCCTGAGATCATGGCCTGAGCTGAAGTCAAGAGTCTAAAGCTTAACCAACTGAGCCACCTAGGTACCCTAGAATACATGCATTTATTTATCTATTTTCTGTTGGAGGTTAGGGGAAGCTTGGAGAGAAAAGAGTATCTATGACAATCTACATTTTGTATCTCTGAGAGAGGATAAAGGCTAGGATGAGGACCCTGGAATAGAAATTCCAAGAGAAGAATGGGCGGTGCCAATCAGCATCATAGTCTTTAATACTGTGCTGAATTCCAGCCTATAGAGAAGGTAGACCGCAACAAAGGGTAAGTGGGACTTAACTGTGGTATCACAAGTTGTAGAACTATTTGGGGCCAGAGCAGCATCACTGCTGTTTTCTCTTTGCCAAGCAGATGGAAAAGACATTGTGAAAGAACAATTTAAATAAAAACAAAAATGGAGAGTTGGTGACAGACTGAGAGAAAGAGGGCTTCTCATAGAAGATACTGAGAGAGGTTATTTGAAGAAAGATCTTTATCATAGTCAAAGGGGGCAGTGACAATGTGTTAAGCACTTCTAAAAGTGTTTGTCTCATGAAATCCTTAAAAAATAAACCCTATGAGATAGATCTATTTTCATCTCCAAGTTATAGGGGAAAACTCTGAGGCTTAAAGATAGTAACTTTCACAGGATAATGTTTTTAAAGTCATTTAAAGCCAGAATGATACATAAGGCTGGGAAGTAGTAGAGCTAGGATTGAAATCTAAGGACGGGCAAGGTAATTTTAATCAAATATTTAAAAGGGGGCCATGATGTGAAATGGTAATTTTTTCTTAATCATTTGTAGCCCTAGAGGATAGAAGTAGGAAAAAATGAAAAGTTAGAAAAAAAGGTAAATTTCAGTACATCATAAGAAAGGGCTTTCTTAAGTTTGAATTAATTCTAGGGAAAAGGATTTCTTTGTGAAATGGTGAGCTTCCTGATATTAGACATATTAAAGTAGAGAATAGATGGCCACATGTTAGAGAAGTTATAGAGGAATTTGGAGTAGGAATCGGAGACCAACAAAACTTTTAAGTCCCTGTGACTGAAAATTAACACCCTGTGAGTTTTTTTAACATCAGCATTCTTATGTATTTTTGGGTCTAGAAGGTAAAAATTCAGTCTCAGGTAACTGATTTTTCTAGGAGTGAAAACAAAAAGGGAAATGTAATCTCATTTCAATAAAAAAGTAGAAAATGAGCTTATTCAGGGGTGGGAGGAATAAATATTTGCTCTCATCTTGGGGCAATCGAATGCAAATATCTGGATTTAATTGTTAGGTTCAGTCATGAAGCAGGGAGTTTAAAATGATTTTAAATTATAAATATTGTCAGTCTTACTTGCATTTGTATCTTTGTGTCATTAATCATCACCATCTTTAATTGGCATCTAGAACCCAGTGTTTGACATGTGTCTTTGATTCTGTGGGCCTTAGAAACATAAATGGATAATTTTTAAAAATTATGTATTTGTCACATATTTATAAGTTATCCAAATTGAATCAAATAGGGTAATAATTTTTCATTAGCACTGTTTAAGTATGGTCTTAACAGTAAAGTGATAAAATCCACAGTGGCCTACTTGTCCCAGCAGATGAAGACCAAAGATGCTTTCTGTCTTATAATTATTTGTGAGCTGGATCTGCTTTGTTTTGTTTTGGGGGCTTGTAAAAATTAAGATTATTTATTTATTTGAGAGAGAAAGAAAATGAGAGAGCGAGCACGAGCAGTGGGGAGGGGGGGAGAGAGAGAAGCAGATTCCTTGCTGAACAGGGAGCCTGACGTGGGGCTCCATCCAAGGACCCCAAAATCATGACGTGGGCTGAAGGCAGATGCTTAACCAGCTGAGCCACCCAGGCGCCCTTGCTCCATTTTGAATAAGGAAATACCACTTACTTTCTCTGAAAGACTTTTGTTATTATATACACTGAAGATGTTAGGGAAATGAAGACCTCTAGAATAAGGGAAAGACTAACTTTATAAGACAAAGGAAAGGAATCATTTTTAGCCCTGCTTGGTTGAGCAAAATGAAACAGTGAACATAGGTCTTATGGGTTATATATCTAATAACAATGGACTGTTATTCAGCTCTTGGAGAAGTAAAGCAAATGGAATATGATGAAGACTGGAAATATTATTAATTCTAATTTTTTGGAAAGTAGCTAGAAAACAAAAAGTTTCTTATTATAGGGTTCCTAAGAAATAAGGAAAGCTTTTAACCATAAAAATTTAATTCATCCTTATTGAGAATGAGACCTAGTGATTTAGTTCAATTAAGTGAATTTAAAAAAATTATTCTGTATAAACCCTGGATTTGCCTTCATAGAAGACATAAAATTACCACCACATAATATCCACTTTAAGAAGTTTACCATGTGGTACAGGATCAATCAAATGAGCCAGTGACTCTAATAAAAGGCAGAATATTGCACTTTTTATAACTGAGGTATAAACAAAACACAGTGGGGATCAAAGGAAGGAGTGCTCACTTTTTATTTTAGGTGGGGAAGAGATATGGCTTGTTGGAAGAAATGACATTTGAAAAATGGATGGGATATTTACAGGTGGAAAAAGGAGAAAGGATATACCAGGCAGACAAATGATTAAAGTCAAGGTAATAGGCAAGTGTGAGTCAGTTCTGAGAAAGTGTGCCAGCTAGAGTGGAGTATAGGTATGTGACGAGTTTAAGAAATAAGAGATAATATTGGAGGGGCTGACTGAAGCCAGCATGGTGAATTTCCTGTATTAGGTAGATGAGTGTGCATTTTTCTTTTCATAGGTGATGAGGGGTCATTAAAATGTGTGGAGTTGAGAGATGGCAGGGTCACAGGGCTTCTTAGTGTTGTGTGAAGAGAATGCACTACAAATCTCAGAGGTTGTCATTCACATGGTAACTCTGCATTTCTATATGTATTATTGTTATATTTCTGTGTTTATTACTGTATTTATTTCTTTTATCATGTTTAGTTATATTACATTATGACAGGTTCCCTGACAGATGGATGCAAAGTGTCTTGAAGTTAGAGAGCCTTGTCTGATTTGTATAAAAGCACCATATAGGCTCGTGATAGCTGTGCCATAGGTAGACACATCTTTAAGCAGAAGAGAGGACCACTTTGCTTCAGAGAAAGACTGGAGGTTTTGACAATAGTGGACAGACACTAAGGAGCTTATCTTGGAAAAGATGGGCTGATTTAGAATCTGGTGGGGAGGAGGCAATGGAAGGACCTACACATGACTTCAAAGATGGGTGACAGATAGTGATGGCAAACAGGAAATAGAAAAGAAGGGAGATTTATCAGAGTAGGGGGAAGGGAGGTAGATGGAGGGCAGAGTGAGAGATTCCATTTTGAATACATTTGAAGCCAGATGTGTTAGCTGAACATCCGGGTGGAAGTGTCAACCATTACACTGAAATGTTGGTGTGGAGGGCAGGGGAGAAGTTGGGCTAGAGTCATCCACATAAATGTGATTGCTGAGGTAACAGAAGAGACTTGAGACAGGCAGGCAGAACATAACTGGCGTCAGAAGGAATCCTCCTTCTTATCACATTTTGCTAAGTCCAAAAGAATTAAGAATAAATCTTGCAAAAGGAGCTTGCTTTCTTGGTAATGTGGTTGTTGGGTAGTGTGTTTCCTTTCCAGGTTCTGTCAGCCATCAAATGCAGTCAGAACGCCAGCTTTTATACATAAACATGTCATTTTTGTTCATTATAAGATTAGATAAGAGTTCAGCAGGAGAGGCATTCTGACCAAAGGCAGAATCATTAATGTCTTGGTAATGTTTTAATGGAGAATTAGAAGCACAGAAATCAATTATAAAATATAGTTAACTCAAGAAATAAAACAATGGCAAAAAAATCCTAAAAACATTTTTATTTTACCCTTTTATGGACCTTGTATTTGCCTCCATATTTTCATCTCATTCTGATATTTTCTTCTTAACTTGATGCTAATATTAATTCACATTTCATAAAGTCATAAAATTGATCATAAAAGATAGTTCAGAAGTACCCTGGGTGGTGGAGAAGCAATTAGGAGATGAAACTGTTTGTCTATATAGAGAATCAAAGCTTATTCCAATGCCTGTCCTAAGCAATTCTTATGTTTTTAGGCTGTCTGGCAGGAATATTTCCTGGTATTAGTGCTCTCATACTTACTTTGTTAGGAAGATCCTAGCAGCCAACAAGGTGTTGATGTTTCAAATGTTAGATGAAAGTTGACATTTAAACACAACTTATCTCCAACTTACCCTCTCTCCTATTTTATGTTGTTTTAATGTACACAAGGGGGTCCCAGTCTAATCAGGGAGTCATAAAATATTGTTCTTCTGTGTTTTCAGGAAAGTTTGTTTTTTTTTTTTAAAGATTTTATTTGTGGGGCGCCTGGGTGGCTCAGTGGTTAAAACCTCTGCCTTTGGCTCGGGTCATGATCCCAGGGTCCTGGAATCGAGCCCCACATCGGGCTCTCTGCTCCACAGGGAGCCTGCTTCCTCCTCTCTCTCTCTGCCTGCCTCTCCGCCTACTTGTGATCTCTGTCTGTCAAATAAATAAATAAAGTCTTTAAAGAAAAAGATTTTATTTGTTTATTTGTCGGAGAGAGTGGGAACACTTGCGCATGCACAAGGAGGGGGAGGGGCAGGCAGAGGGAGAAGCAGGCTCCCCACTGAGCAAGGAGCCTGATGTAGGATTCCATCCCAGGATCCTGGGATCATGATCTGAGTCAAAAGGTAGATGCTTAACTGATTGAATCACCCAGGTATCCCTCAGGAAAGTTTTTTTTTTTTTTTTTTTTTTTAAAGAGCAACATGATGATGATGTTTCATCATCAGTATTTCCTTGATGTAAACTTTTAAATTCCTAGCATGATAATGCTTTGTTTTCTGGACATTTCAGGGATATAGAAAAGTATTATGTGCCAGCATCTTTAGGTTAGTAGGGGAAAATTTGGTAATATACCAATGTATTTGAAATTCTCATAGTCTCATTTGACTGTTGTATGACTATTACTGATAACTCATTCTCTGATATTCCCATTGAACTAGAGTGATTTTTTTCTTTAATGTAGTAAGCTGTATTTAAGAATGCTATTGGTACAGTAGGGAAATTAAATGAAATATTTAATCAGCACTTTGACTTACAAATAAAAATATGTAACTTTTTAAAAGTAGATCAGTATTTGTAAGATATAATCAAGGAAGAAAAAACTTGGGCCTTTATAAACAGTATTTGGGGTATAAAGTTTATGAATTTGTTTGTACTTTATAATAGAGACTTTAAAATCTATATAAACAAAGATGTTCTTACTAGTATGGTGACGTTATTTAAATTTGAACAACCCAGTGGTGCCTGAGTAAGTTAAGTGGCTGCCTTCCGCTCAGGTCATGATCTCAGGGTCCTGGCATCTGGCCCCTTGCTCAGTGGGGAGTCTGCTTCTCCCTGTTATCCTAACCCCCTCTTGTATTCTCTTTCTCTTTCAAATAAATAAATAAATAGAATCTTCAAATTTTTTTTTATAAGAATTTTAGGTTTTATTCACAGTGGCAGGCAAATATAAAAATCTTTAAATTTGAACAATCTAATTTTCTTATCCATTTAGAAACAGTTCTAAACTGTCTTATATTTTTTCTATTTATAGATCAAAAGATGTACTAGATCTCACAATTAAAAAAGGAAAGTTTTTGGTGCATAGCTCTTCATAAATTATAGAAAGCTGTGAGTTGTATTGTTTTCCTCAATTCCATTAATTTCTATTAAAAGAACCTAACCACACACACCTCCACACACCAATATGTATTTAAACACACCAATTAGGTCCTTGAATTAAAAGTAGTTCCTGAGCTGTTTTGTGTGTGTGTGTGTGTGTGTGTGTGCATGTGCGTGTGAAGAATATAATATGTGTATGTATTTAGTTAATGCAGTTTATCCAGCTGGTCTTTTATAAATATTTACTGATGTTAGTGACAACTGAGAAAATTAGTGGGTGCAAGCATAGAGTTTTCACAAGAATTTAAATCAGGTAAAAATGCGGAAGAGAAAGTAATGGCTGTTGAATGTATTACAGAAATGACTGTGAAATGAACCTGGAAAAAAAGAAAGGATATCTGATTTCCAGAGACAAAATTAAATCACATTTTCATTTAGAATATTACAAAACACTTATGAGATATTTATAGATTTATTTTAAATTTTATTTAAAAATACTTAGGGACTTACCAGTCTGGAGTAAGTCTGCAGGCCAGAATATTAAAACATTTTGAGGAAAGTTTTGCTTTCAGACTTCCCCAAGGATGTTGTGAAATCTCTTGGGAACAAACTTGCAGAATTATAGAGATGTTCTTCCAAACTTTCACTTGGCCCTGATAGCCTGATTTTTTTTTTTTTCCTGCTACTGAGTGAAATGCAGAACAGCTAACCAGTCAACCAACCAACCAAACAAAAAAGGCTGGATCTGGAGAAATATATAATTTGCGAAATTGCCTATAGTGAATGCCTCAGAAAATACAGTTTGAAACACAAGTGGCTGGTGATGCTGAGAACATAAAAGAATTACATTCTCTTATATTCCCTGGTTTAGCACATGACCTGAACTATCTGTCCGCAACTCTTCCATTTTTCTTTAGTAAAAACCACATGAGAAACTAACTAGGAAATTAAACTGTATGTGTGATTGTTATAGACTAAATTGTGTTTCCCAGGTATTCATATGTTGAAGTCCTAACCCATTACCTCAGAACATGACCGTATTTGGAGATAGGTCTTTTAAAGAGGTAATTATAGTAAAATGAGGCCGTTAGGGTGAGCCCTAATCCAATTTGACTGGTGTCCTTATAAGAAGAGGAGATTTGGGGGCACCTGGGTGGCTCAGTGGGTTAAAGCCTCTGCTTTCGGCTCAGGTTATGGTCTCAAGGTCCTGGAATCAAGCCCCGCATCGGGCTCTCTGCTCAGCGGGGAGCCTGCTTCCTCCTCTCTCTCTGCCTGCCTCTCTGACTACCTGTGATCTCTGTCTGTCAAATAAATAATAATAAAAAAAAAGAAGAGGAGATTTGGAGACACAGAAAGAGAAATCAGGGATGCATGTTCACCGAGAAAGGCCATCTGTAAGCCAAGGAAAGAGACCTCAAGAGAAACCAAACCTGTTGACACCTTGATCTTGGGCTTTCAGCCTCCAGAATTGTGAGAAAATTACCAGTTTGTGGTTATTTTGTTATGGCAAACCTAGCAAACTAATATGGTGAAGTAAGTACTAAATCTTTGAAGAAAAAAAGGATTGTCATTTAAGTCTTTTAAAAAGGTACATATCCCAACATTCGAACAACCGGCTCCTGTATGTATTGGTACTTATGTAACAGTTCTGATTTCCTGTCATGTTACTTTCATTTAACACATATAAATGTCAACACCTGCTCACCTAGCCATTTCCTTCTTTCCACCTGGGGTTGCTTACTGTTCCTTTCATTCACTTCCAGGTATATGTTGCAGGAAAACATCTGTGAAAAAACAAAAACAAAAACTGGATCCGAATACTCTCTCCACCTTTTAAAAATTGTGGTAAAAAGCACATAACATAAAATGTACCGTCTTACCGTTTTTAAGTGTATAGTTCAGTAGTGTTAAGTATATTTACATTTTTGTGCAATGAATCTGAAGAACTTTTCATATATGACTTTTGTTATGTTGGGGTTTTCTGTTTTAGTTTGTTGAATCATGAATAGGTGTTTAATTTTCTCAAATGCCTTTTCTACATCAGTTAAGATCCTGTGGTTTTTGTCTTTCATTATGTTAAGGTGGTACAGTATATTGATTGGTTTTTGTATGCTGAACCATCTTTGCATTGCAAGAATAGATCCTGCTTGGTCGTGATGATGTATTATCCTTTTAATGCATTGTTGAACTTAGTTTGCTGGTATTTTGTTGAGGATTTTTATGTCAATAGTAATCAGAGATACTGGTTTTCAGTTTTTCTTTCCTTGTAGTGTGTTTTCTGGCTTTGGTATGAAGGTGAAATTGACCTTATAAAATACATTTGGAAGTGTTCCTTCTTTTATTTTTTTGAGTTTAAGAATTCTTATTATTTTATTATTATTATTATCTTATTAATATAAATATTAATTCTTCTAAAAATTAATGTTTAAAAAATGTTTTGTAGAAATCACCAGTGAAGCATCTAGTCCTGGGTTTTTCCTCATTGGTAGGTTTTTGATTACTGATTAATTCTTCTTATTAGTTATAGGTCTGTTCATATTTTTATTTCTTCATGATTCAGTTTTAGTAGGTTATATGTTTCTAGGAATTTATCAATTTCTTCCATGTTTTCTGTTTTGTTAGTATATAATTATTCACAGGTAGTCTCTTTTTTATTTGTGCAGCATTGGTTATAATCTCCTCTCTTTCATTTAAAGAAATCCACTTTTTAATAGTTGTGAGAACATGTTACTTAAACTCTTGGAGTTCTTATCTGTTCATCTGTAAAATGGGCATGTTATGTATAGTGCCATATTACTGTTCCCTACTTAACGTTATTTTATTCAACTTTTTATGGTCACGTTGTTGGTGCTTATTATATAGTAGTTAGTACTATTTTTCATTATTTGAGTCAGAGAAATTCCTCTCCCTTTATAGATCACAAATCCCTTTCTCATTCCTTTTCAAAAGAATCATGAGCTCTAAGCTTCATGTATATTATTAACATTCATTTCTTAGGAATTTTGAATCTTGCTGCTGTTTTGTCTCTTACTATTCTTATACAGTTCTCCTTTTGATTGTATGGCCCTTCTGTGCACATGTTTAACTCAGTAAGAATATATTACTTACAGAAGTCTTTCATTATTCATTTCCTTATACATGACCATGGGTGGATACTTTACTAGTAGAATTTTTCTCTGAGGTAACTTTTTTTCCGACTGTATTTTCTATTAAGTGGAATAATTCCATGGTCATTCCAGATACTATGGGATACTGTTTTCATATAACTATCCTGTAAATTTAAATAACTTGAGCCAAGTGAAAACCTATTAACTCCTTGTATACCTGTTTTTAGTAGACGTGGTTTCAGTTTTTAGGATGGAAGTGAATATAGCTTTTTTTTTTTCCTTTATGGACTGCTTTTCACGCATTGTTTGGGAAGGCTCTTGTTTGATTTATGGGTTGATTAAGCATAGTTGACTTTTAATTTTGAGCTGATTAAGCTGTCTGAAAACACTCATAAGCGTGGATAATGTGTACACAAATTTTTCTTATTTAAATACCAACCCCATAGTGGTATTTGGCTTTATGAACAAAGGGAAAATACTTTGATTCCCCTTGTGGAAAACTACATACAGTTGAGTTTTATTGGCATTGCTGTTAACTATTGATTGTCCTATAAATCATGGAGGGTAAAATATTTACCTTTGCAGGGTAAAGAATGGAATTTGGGTATAGAGAGAGGAAATACAGTATTACTATACTTTCTTAAAGTTATCCAGTGTAATTGGAAAACTATGAGTGAATTCAGCAACTCTTATCTTAAACCTAATTATGTAGTCTGAGGCTATTCAAGGGTAGTATTGTGGACTCTTGATTTGGGATTAGATCAGCATAGATTTGATTTAGAACTTTATCTTTTACATTGTCAACAAACAATCCCTCAATTTGAGAGGTTTACAACAATAAACATTAATTTCTTTCTCATGGTTAGGTGAGGGCTGTGTGTTGGCCGTAGCTTTGTTGGTATCAACTGGGCTTCATGTGTCTTCTGATTCCTAGGCTTTGGCTGGTAAGCAGCCATTTTCTAGGGCATACTCTTCTCTTGTTAAGTCAAGAGGGATATAAGTAAACCACACAAGTATATTTAGACCCTCACATTCCCTTGACCAAAGCAGGTCAGAGGGCTCAACCCCAGTAAGTGGGGCAGCGAAGTGAATTCTGCCTCCAGGAAGGTACAGCAAGTGTAGGGAGGGGATGACATTAATAATAATTCAATGTACCCTAAGAACCTATCTTGGAAATACTGTGGACCCTCTCTAGGCATTCCCGTAATAAACTCAACATGTCAATTAAGACTAGAAAGAAATTCTTTGTCTTTCTTTCTTTTTTAAAAAGATTTTATTTATTTATTTGACAGAGAGCGAGAGAGCACAAGAAGGTGAGCTGCAGAGCAAGAGGGAGAAACAGCTGTATGTACTTCTCCCTCAGCAGGGAACCTGACCGGGGCTCAATCCCAGGACTCTAGGCTCATGACCTGAGCCAAAGGCAGAAGCTTAACCGACTGAACCAACCAGATGTCCAGAAATAAATTATTTCTGAATCAGAGAATTTTAGAAACAAAAGATTTTTTTTTTTCAGTCATGGATTCCTTCAGAGTGATATTGTAAGTCGAGGTCCAAAGGTAAATAAGATTAAACTGGGGGTGGGAAATCCAATGTACTCCCAGCTGACTGCTTTCTCTTTGCCTTCTTGGTTTCCCTCACTGTGGTTTCCTGGCAAATCCTAAGATGATTTTGCAGAACAGATTTTGAAAATCACCAGTGCAGCATTTCTCAGTGCAGGCTTTACAGATGTTTAGGGGTATTAGGTTACAAGAAAATGTAAAACATTTGTGTAGGTTGCACAAAGTTAAGCAGAACTGCAGGAATTCTCAGAACCTTTAGTATGTTAATGTTTCTTACAAATCTCCAAGATGATTGTATAGGATTGCCAGAGTCAGAATTGCCCAAAATATTGTGAAGAAACTTAGTGTTTTGGAACACATCTTAGGGACAGTTGCATTGGAGAACTGCTTTTATTTTTTAAAAAATATATATATGGAGTAGAGATCTGAGATGGAACAATTGGCTGATTTTTTTTTTTTTTTTCAGCTTGTTAGTTGCAGTGAATGGATTAAAATTAAAATTCTCCCCACTCTCTCTCTGGGAGTCTTTGTTCATGTTGCTGAGTTTGTTCATATGACCAGGACATACTTTCACAATTATGTAGTGGTTCATGGAGTATTTTAACCTTTGAGAAAAGGGGGCCTCGTGAATGCCTTTGTTAGGGTCCAATAAGAAGGAAGTTGAGTTGAGTGACCATGAGTAACTGGTTTCACAAAATGAAAGAATGATTCTGTGATCTCATCTAAGCAACTTAGGGGATAAACCACAATATTAGCACATGCTTAGGTTTTTTTTTTTATTTCCAGTGAAATTAAGACTCCATTCATGAAGAAAATAATGGCTATTGAAAACTATAATTTTCCATAATACAAATTCTGCTCTTCACTTTTATTTTTTGTTCACAAGTAAATGTCTGTTGTGCATCTGTACCATTTATGTCTTAGGATACTGTTTGATAGCTCTCTAAGCTATCAAATAATAGATAAATTTGACCCAATTCTTATCAAGAGCTGAATAGCTGTTACACATTCAGAGGGAGTGATCATCTTCAGTTTTATCTAAGGAAAATCCATGATATCAGGTGGTAGTGGAGGACAGAATGGAGGAGAGCCTATTCTTATATAATTACCTGTGATTTGAAAATCCAAACTTTCCAGGGGATTAAGATCTAAAAAAAATTGCATTAATAAGTGGGAAATAGCCAGAAAAATTAGGATGAACACTTGGTAGAATTTGTTTTATCTCTCAAAATAACCGTACAATACAAAAAGTAGAGACAGAAAATTGAGTCGTAAGAAAGAGAAATACTTTTTAATTTAACTTAGATTCTTTCATAAATACTGAGTAAGTGCAACTTCAGATTTTCCTCCATTGTTTTTATAGAGTAAGCATCGTATTACTTTTATTTTTTACTTGATAGCTGTAAGAGGCAAGTGCAGTATTTATAATTTTATGAGCAGTTGCCTCAGGCATTAGCAATTGAAATTGTGAAAGAGCAAAATAAAACTTCCAGGTGTATGTAAATGAAAGCCATATGTGAAGATAAAGTTCTGATTAGAATACAGATTAAAGGATGACATTGATTTTTCAAATGTATAGTTAAGGTCAAAAAAAATTTTTTTTAAAGATTTTTATTTATTTATTTGACAGACAGAGATTACAAGTAGGCAGAGGCAGGCAGAGAGAGAGAGGAGGAAGCAGGCTCCCTGCTGAGCAGAGAGCCCGATGCGGGGCTCGATCCCAGGACCCAGGGATCAGGACCCAAGCAGAAGGCAGAGGCTTCAACCCACTGAGCCACCCAGGCGCCCCAAGGTCAAAATTATTTTTAAGTGAGTACAAAGATCTTTGATTTCACTAAGTTTGTGCACCTCTTGAACGTTGCCCTGTTATTTAAAATAAGTAGTGGGCATGGGGATGTTTTACCAACTAATTTCCAATTTTGTAAAAGCTGTTCAAAGCTCTCCTTTTAAAAAGATTTTGTTCTAGTGTCCCTCTTAAAAGGTTTCTGTATTTTTCTCCATTTGACTTTTTTCTCTCTCAAACTGAAAAAAAAAACCAAATAAACCATTTTAAGTTTGCATATTAAACAAACAGAAAAGTTTGTACAAGTCACAAGTATACACTTACTGAAATTTTCACAAATAAGTTACAACATATAACCTACACCCCACAGATCCCTTAGTATTTTCTTCTATATGCTTATAAAATTTGTATTTATATAAAAGCAAAATTTGGGGGCCCATGAACCTCTAGTTAGGTCATTTCACAGTTTAGAATTTTTACCCTCCTTTGGGAATTGACATTCAAATGTGATTATACATCATACCCCAATGAGTTTGTCTGCTTATTCTCTAAATACTTGAAATTACTTTGATTTTTCCCAGAGCTAGTTGTATCTACTAATGCTTGGAATTCTTTTATCATCTTGGAAACCTCTATCTTGAAACCTCTATCTCTAATAGGTGCCTGTATGAGTTTGTTTGCCCAGATTTCAACTATTATATTTGGATTGCCTAAATAGTAACCAAGATTAAATATTGCTTTCTTAGAAGTAGATAGATCAATATGTAAGTAATATCTGGGATCTTCTCTTCCTTCTTATTATCTTCTAGCTCTCTATTGGTTTTGTGAATAGTTACCTGTTGTATCACATGGAGGGGAAGGTCATTATGTTATTTTTCATAGTAAAACCAAATAAAAAGTTGATTTTAGGTTTTTTTGCCATTAGTGGTTGGTCAATCATCCCTCTATAGTACTGTATGTTTATGTATTACTACAATATAATATATAATACTAAAGTTTAAATTTGTATTTAAAAAGATTAAAAAAAGAATTATTTGTGTTTCATATATATATGTATATATATACATATATATATATGTTTTTTCTTGCAGATAGGGAGAGCACACACATTCACACAAAGGGAAAGGGTCTACGGGAGGTGGAGAGTACTGAGCACAGATCCTGATGGGGGGGGGGGCCTCAATTTCCACCCTGAGATAATGACTTGAGCAGAGATCAAGAGTTAGATGCTTAACAGACTAAGCCACCCAGGCGCTGTGCTTGTATTTTTCTGTTACATGTTCTTGGAATACCTTCCTTATATAAGAAAGGTAATTTTTGGTCTCCTTACTTAAAGAACTGGCCAACTGGCCCTATCATTTTTTCTTAGAACTCTGTTCTTTTCCTTGTAGAACCTACTGCAATATATAAGAAAAGATTTGGAATTGTTACTTAATGTCAGTTTTCCTCTGTAGACTCAAGCTCGTAGTTTTAGACCAGACTATATCTATTTTGTTTGTGAGTTTATCTGTAGTGCTGAACCCTATGCTTGTCATATGGTACAGGTTTAATAAATATTTGTTGTATAAATAGATGTCTTAAACACTATGATTGTATTCTTTACAAAAAGGATACTGTAGCTATTGGGCCTTCTCTTGGCATAACAGGAGCCATCTGCCTTTTATTTAGAGCTCAGCCACAACCCCGGGTCCCTCCCTAACCCTTCAAATCTGAGCTTTAAGTCCCTCTTCCTTCCTTCCCTCTGGCTCTGACCTCGGGCCCCATTCAGAGAACCTGGCTTGGGTCTTTCCTCTCTGTTGGAGCCTCCCATCTGGTTTGTGGAGATGGAGTGTTACAGATGTGCTGAATGCCCAGGGCCAAGTCTGTGAGCAGCTATACCCATATTCTTCGTAAACCAAAAGGCAAGAAGGTTGAAATGCGCAGACTTAAGTCTATTTCCTGTCACAGTAAATTTTTAAATCCTGAATAACTCTAGGTTTGAACATTTGTGCTACTTTTCATGGGCTTGATTCAGAGAACGGCATCTACTCTTGAGCCCTGGCTAAGAGGCTGGGGTGCTACATTCCGCTGATAGACTTTCCTAGTACTCGCTGTCAGCCTCTCTGCCTGAAGTTAGACCACTGCTATCACTGGATTTCCCATGACTGTTCATTATGTCTTAGGGGATGGCCAATAAATTGAGGTCAGATTCCTGAATGTGAGTTGCTTACAAACTGTGGTTGCTGTATTCCCTTGGCTGCTATACTTTGGCTGCCAAATTATCATTCTGTTTGTAGTCACGGTTTGGCCTCTCCTTCCCCCAGACAATATCACCTTCAAATTATGGTTTGTTTGTGTCTACCTTTTGGGCATCAGGGCTGTGCAGAGTGATGTTCAGAGGTGACATTTGTGTTATTCATGTATTATATACTTCATCCTGTACCCCATTCATGATCTATCATAATAAGAAAGCAATCCAAAGTTACTAATACTCAGCTGGAATTGATTGATATCATTCTAAAAAATTACTCTTTTCAGTGGTACTCACTTTTTGACATGGTTCAGCCTTCTACCATTAACATGGAACCCTGATCCTGGAAATACAGGCTTCTCTCTCTTTTTTAATAAAAAAAAAATTAAAAATTTATTTTATTTATTTATTTTTATTTTTAAAATTTTTATTAACATATAATCTATTATTTGCCCTAGGGATACAGGTCTGTGAATCATCAGGCTTACACATTTCACAGCACTCACCATAGCACATACCCTCCCCAATGTCTATAACCCAGCCACCCTATCCCTTCCCCCAACCCCCTAGCAACCCTCAGTTTGTTTCATGAGATTAAGAGTCTCTTATGGTTTGTCTCCCTCCTGATCCCATCTTGTCTAATTTTTTCCCTCCCTACCTCCCACAACCCCCTGCCCTGCCTCTCAAATTCCTCATATCACAGAGATCATATGATAATTGTCTTTCTCTGAGACCTATTTCACTCAGCATAATACCCTCTAGTTCCATAGACCTCATTGCAAATGGCAAGATTTCATTTCTTTTCATGGCTGCATAGAATTCCATTTCATATATATGTGTGTGTGTGTGTGTGTGTGTGTGTGTGTGTGTGTGTGTGTATCTCGCATCTTCTTTAACCAGTCATCTTTTGATGGACATCTATGTTCTTTCCATAGTTTGGCTATTGTGGACATTGATGCTATAAACATTTGGGTGCATGTGCCCCTTCAGATCACTACATTTGTATCTTTGGGGTAAATACCCAGTAATGTGATTGCTGGGTCATAGGGTAGCTCTATTTTCAACTTTTTGAGAAACCTCCAAACTGTTTTCCAGAGTGACTGCACCAGATTGCATTCCCACCAACAGTGTAGGAGGGTTCCCCTTTCTTCACATCTTCACCAAAATCTGTTGTTTCCTGACTTGTTAATTTTAGCCATTCTCACTGATGTGAGGTGGTATCTCATTGTGGTTTTGATTTGTTGGAAATACAGCCTTCTGCTTGTAAATAGGGGTTGTTTTTCTACGCAGGTGACTTTCTTGTTGTTTTTTTTTCTTTAAGATTTTATTTATTTATTTGAGAGAGAGTGAGAGAGAGAGCATAAGAGGGGAGAAGGTTAGAGGGAGAAGCAGACTCCCTGTGAAGCAGGGACCCCGATGCAGGACTCGATCCCGGGACTCCAGGATCATGACCTGAGCCGAAGGCAGTTGCCTAACCAACCAAGCCACCCAGGCTCCCTCTTGTTATTTCTGAAGTGCTCTTTGAGGTATTCGCTTCCATGGCCCAGGTTAAGGTATTCTGTTTTAATGGCATATGACCTATTTTCTTTTCATTTGAGATACTGTAAAGGGCCTCTGGTTCGAGGTCCCATTAAGAAAGGAGTTGTATTTGGGTACCTGGGTGGCTCAGTCAGTTAAGTGGCTGCCCTCTGCTTAGGTCATGATCCCAGAATATAGGAATCGAGCCCCACATTAGGCTCCCTCCTCAGCCAGGAGTCTGCTTTTCCCTCTGACTCCCCTCTCTTGTGCTCTATCTCTCTCACTCTCTCTTTCAAATAAATGAAGAAAATATTTTTTTTAAAAAAAGTTTCTGCACAATGAAGAAAACAATCAAAAAAATTACAGAATGGGAGAAGGTATTTGCAAATGACATATATCTGATAAAGGGTTAGCATCCAAAAATAAATAAATAAATAAATAAATAAATAAATAAATAAATAAGAAAGAAAAAAGAAAAAAAGAAAGGAGGTGTATTGGCCTGGTATTACCTATTAGCATATAAAAGTAAATCCTCCAGAAGCTGGCAATAAAGGTTAAGCATGTGTGGACTAGCAGAATTAATATGCAAGGCACAAAGTCAGGTTTTGCAGCCTCAGGCAGCACATCTTACCACATTCAACTAATTACAGACTAGTTATTTAAAGGAAAAAACTGGATGTAAATTACTTCATTTAATAATTAAGTTATTAAAATTAAAATGTGAAGAATTTGCTTTAAATAAAATAATTGGTATATTTGTTTTTTTCTTCCATAGTGTGATCATGGAACATGCCCTCTCTGTTTTTTTGATGGCTGTGCCAGGTTTTACAGAAGGCAGATTTATCAGCTTTTGTGAAAAAACAGGCAGTCACTTGCTGCTGAGATCAGAGAGAGGGAGGCTTATGAGAGCTGATAAAATAATCAACCTCAGGACAAAAATAGATGTACACTATGTAGAGTAAAAACAAAATATTTTGTTATGGGGGATTATAATAATATTACTAACATACTGTATAAAGTTCTTCAAAGGAAATATGGTAGATCCTGTTGGTTATTATTTTCAACACCCTTTCCCACCCCTCTCTCCCTTGGGCACTTTAACTACAGAAGTTGCAGAAGTTAAATACAATTTCTATAGCTTCTCTTGAAGCTAAGCATGTGACATATTTCTGGTCAATGAAACCTGGGAGTGGGGAGGTGGGAGTTGATCAGAGAATGTAGCACTTCTGCTTGTTAGGTCCCCTCAGTTTCTTCTCTAAGTAAATAACCACGAAGTAAAGCTGTGGGAGATGCAATAAAGCTTTTAAATGGCACCAAAAATCATGGGTGTCTCTGACTCTTCTTAGAGTCTTTTAATGATTTTCCTACTCTGGATAAAAAAACAAAAAACCTTCATCTGTGCCTAGCAGCTGTTACCATACTTTCACATATGTTATACCATTTCACATTCTAAGGAGTTTTGAATTTTTTTTTCTCCTAGGTGACCCTTCTTTTTAAAACTTTCGATATGGGGTTTAAATATTACAATTTAAAGGTATGGATTGGTTGAATGAGTGAGGCAGGGAAGATATATGTTGTGAGAGGTAAGATGGCTCCAGGAATATTTTAATTCAGCATTATTCATAGCAGCACCACCAGAAAATATATTTTAATTATTAATTAGTTTATTTATAGCAGATGATGTATTTTATTTTATTTATTTATTTTTTAAAGAATTTATTTATTTATTTGACAGACAGAGATCACAAGTAGGCAGAGAGGCAGGCAGAGAGAGAGGAAGGGAAGCAGGCTCCCCGCCCAGCAGAGAGCCCAATGTGGGGTCGATCCCAGGACCCTGGGATCATGACCTGAGCTGAAGGCAGAGGCTTTAACCCACTGAGCCACCCAGACGCCGCAGATGATGTATTTTTAAAAAAGTTTTTGAATTGAAACCTGGCTTCATTATCCTGAAAAATGAAACTAAGAATGAAGGAAGCATTAACATTTATGTACTATATTTAAATTTCTTCTTCCACATTTTTTATGTGAATATGATGCCCAAGTGAGATATCACCATTTGACATGGTTTGGACATTTTGCTGTCTTGCTTTTTTTGTTCTTCTGTAAGAAGAACATTATAATTAAACTATCAGCCAATTCTTTATCTGTAACTTAGCTAAATGTACTGTCATTCAAAAAATGTTTTCAATTAAATATATATAATGCAATTACACAAAATAAATAGAAAACTTCTTTACATATCCACACAGAGGGGATTGAGATGATTGTAAATATTGTTTGAGTAATTCCCAACTGATAATTTTTAAAAGAGATCTCTAAAGGAAAATAAAAACAAAAACAAAAACAAAAAAACCCCTAACAACTTTAGTAATTGCTTAAATTAAGTCAGAAATAGGTAAGACCTTTTTTATTAAATTGAAAAAAACTGGCTGAAATACATACATAATCTCATTTTAGGGGAGGGCATGAAATTTATTTTTAAAAATTACTCTTAAATTTTGAATTGGTAGAAATTTTTTTTTTAAAGATTTTATTTATTTATTTGACAGAGATCACAAGTAGGCAGAGAGGCAGGCAGAGAGAGGGGAGGAAGCAGGCTCCCCGCTGAGCAGAGAACCCGATGCGGTGCTTGATTCCAGGACCCTGGGATCATGAGCTGAGCTGAAGGCAGGAGCTTAACCCACTGAGCCACCCAGGTGCCCTGAAATGTTTTTAAATAAATATACAACTTTAAAGTATAGTAGCAGTTGCAATAAAAGTTCCTTGGACGGATAAAAATACCTGTTGTGCATATGTTCTTTAATTATTTTTTTCTTGGAAATATTTGGGAGCTCCTTGAACATAAAACTTATTAAGTTATACAACCTACATATTAACATATTATAGAATACATTTATGATGCAGCTGATAAAGACTCAATTATTTTTCTTTATCAACATATAAGAGATTCCATTGCAGATATGAAGAAATTTGGTATTTTAGCGGCTGAAATTCTAAAAGCTTGACCAGAAATGAAAGATTTTATCTAGATTAAGAAGTAAGAGAATTGGGTACCTGGGTGGCTCAGTTGGTTAAGTGTCTATCTTTGGATCATGTCATGATCCTGGAGTCCCGGGATCAAGTCCTGCATTGGGCTCCCCCCAGCTTTGCAGGGAATCTGCTTCTCCCTCTGACCTTCTTCCCTCTCATGCTCTCTCTTACTTGCTCTGTCTCTTAAATAAATAAATAAAATCTTAAAAAAAAAAAAAGAAGTAAGAGAACTGATATTTCCTCATTTTGGCCCTCACAGGCCTATGCCCTTCTCTGTCCTATTGAGTTAAACCTTATTCTAGTATTATTTTTATTGACTAGAATGCTTTAACTTTACTTATCAAATATGGTATTTATGCATTTACAAAGGTAATATTAACTTTTATTGAAAGCTGCTGGAATTTCTTCTTCTACTAGTCTGTTCAGAGAAGTGGCTATGATGTTTGCATTTTGTATATATGCCCAGGAATCAGCCTTAACATTAGTACTTTTATCTCTTGGGACATATTCCAGAGTTTTCTGAACAGTCTATAAGCCATACAAAGATTATTGTGGTTTTTAATATTGCTCCCAGCAATTCCTTTGACTGAATTGTTAATCCAGTTTCTCCCACATTGGTGATATCATTGTAAACTGTGAAGGCATGAAGGCTAAGTTTTAGGTTAAACCCTAAGAAAGCTTCAGAAGAAAGTCTTCTCCTACAAGTACTATACTCAAACTTTGAGAAAACAGTTGTTCTTTAGCCTTTGCTATACTATTAGCAGATGTTCACACTGTTAAATTTTGAAAAATGGCAATAGTTGAATTAACTTTATGAATCTGTAAGGTCAGAATCTATGGACTCTGAATTCATTCAATGAGGCTCCAGGAGACTCTTTCCACTTTTCTTCCATGATTAGAATATGGTAAAAGAGTTCATTAAATATTAATTTTATCTGTTATTTATATATTCTTCTAGTTACCCATTTCTAGTAGGTTGCTAGACTGTGTTAACCATAGTTTTGGATTTTATTTTTTTTCTGTGTAGATAGCAGATGACATTTTATTACATTTGTTCAACACATTAGTTACATATCTATGTTGATGCCTAGTGCATTCTGGGAAATAAAATGACTTTTTGTAACTTCCAATTGTCTATTGCCCTTAAAGAAAGTAGGATATCCAGTTTATTTGTTAAGACTGCTTAGTAAGAGGTGACATGGCTAAATAATTGGTGAAATTTGAATATAAACTCTGATTAGTTGACAGCCTCAGTGTTAAATTTCCTAAAATTGTTTATCATACTGGATCTGTGAAAGAGAATTCCTTTTCTGAAGAGATACGCATTGAGGTATTAAAGGATTAATAGGTACAATGTCTATGATTCACTTTCAAATGGTTCTGGAAAATTTTTTCATATACATACACATACATATAAATAGAGAGTGATAAAGATGAAGCAAATATGGCAAAAAATGAACAATTGATGAATCAGGGTGAAGGATACACAAGTACTTTGTGTAATTCTTGCAACATTTCTGTAGAACTTCTTTAGAACTAAAAGATAAAATGTGTTCTCAAATTAAAATTTCAGCAAAAATGAATGTATTTTTTCTGGCCACCAGAGAGCCATACTCCTTTCTAATCAGTGTATTATATTTCTGTATTTTAAAATAATGAGAAAGCATATATATAACTTTTTAGGACATCTGAAAGCAAGAAGTGAGATTTCCATTCTGGCTTTGGGGACTGCTGATAGTTGGTGCAGGAAATGGATTCCATGAGCACTTCCTTCCTGTCAGGACTGAGAACAAGCAGCCCTAGAGATCTGCCTCTTCAACTCGACACTGTGGAGAAGGTAAGAATTTTATTTATTTCTAGGTTCTTCCTTCTAGTTAAGAAATCAATTATGTTAAAGTGCTAATCAAATTCCTTCATACACAATTATAATTTTAGGGTATAAATAAGTGGAATGCCTTAAACATGGCATACTCAAAAATCTTGATTTTTTTTTCCAATAAAATATGAAAGCTTTGCATTTAAATTAGGATTTTGTACATAAAAATATGGAACACTTTTAGTCACTTATACAATTATTTAACTTCAAAGATTGAATTAACCGTGATTAACTATCTCAGTTTTTCCTAACCTTTATTTCATGTAGTTCATACTTTTCAATAATGATAATTTCTTACATGCTTTCATGAATCATATTTACTATTTATGCTTTTGTAAGACTTTCAAAAATTAGGAAAGAAAATTCCCATCAGACTGTATGTTGGCAAATAGGACCGTTGTGTTGTTAGCGCCTATGAATTAAGCCAGGTAAAGTGAGGATTAGTAATCAGCGTTAGACAAATGGGGAAAAATGAGGTGCAGAGGACTGAAATAACTTTTTCAAAGTAAAATAGTCCCTGCTTGAGTTTATGATGTAATTTATGGCATCAAGCAGTAGAATATAAGACTTATAAATTCTCTTAATTATAATGAGTTTGTAGTTAGACATATAGTCATCTTTGGTCATTCTTTCTATTTGTTTATACTAAGTTGCAATTCAAAGGACATAGTATTTTTTGCAATTGAAACCTATAGAATCCATGCTGCTTTGTAATTGCCAATGTCAAAATATTCTGAGGTCAAATTGCGGAGTTTAAATAATATTGTGATATTTTGATTATGATATCTTACGTGTTATGTTTTTAGCAATATAGTTTTGAGTCTTCTCATTCAGAAAACCTTTAAAGATCATCACTTTGAATATCGACTTATTTCTAAAATCAAAGTATGTTGGAAGTCCTACGTGGTGTGCTAAGAAAGGATCTGATTCTTCATATCTCTCTGGATGCAGGTCCTCAAGGTTGAATCTTGCCATATCTTTTTGAATATTTCCTGACTCTTGGTTACCCAAATGTTCTTCTGAGTGTTGAAATCTACGGTTTCTATTCTGTATCCTCCTGTATCCTTTGAGTTGCCACTATTTTATTGTATGGAACACTATTTCTCCTCAGTCTCCTTATTTCCTCCTTCTTTTAAAATTGGATTTAAAATGGTTTCCATCTTCACCTCCATAAGCAAAGCCCCAACTCATTGTGGGGATATTTTCCATTATTTCTCCATAATGGCAGGTAACACAGAATTAGAAATTCATAATTAGGTATATAATGAAAAACATTTAGAAAGAGAAGGTTCTATGATGACTCAGGCCAATCTCAATGAAACCATCAATATTTTCAGCTTTAATCTTCCTCTTCAACCCTTTCCTGGCTCAAAATCTTTCTAGCATCCCCATATTTATTTTCTTAATCAATACTGTAGTCAAAGTGAATACCTAACTGGGAACATATAGAGTACACCTTTAGTCTCTTAATGTCAGTCTCAAGTATTGCAACACTTCTGAAAGGTAGCTTGATAGGGAGGAAAAAGAAGAAGGAGAGAACAAAAGCTTGATGAGGCAGTAGGGGCTGAATCACAAAGACCCTCACATGCTATGTTCCAAGGAGGTTTAAAAAAAAAAGGTATAAATGCTAAAAGGAGAAAACCTCATAATGTCTAATGGAATTATAGAGAAAGTCAATATTTTGGATTGATCAAATGACACAACAGTTGAATTAAACATAAATATTAGATGATGCTTTTCAGACTTTGAACTGTATACAGATCACTTGGGAATCTTATTAAAAATGCAGATTCTAAATCCGTGGGTTGAGAGTAGAGCCTAAGATTCTGTATTTCTAACAAGCTCTAAAGTGATGCTGGTTGCTGCTAGACCGTGGGCATACTTTGAGTAGCATGGTTTTAGAATACGCTAATCTATTTGCATTTGAAATATACCTTTTTCATGAAAACCTTTTATGAAAAATTTTTAAATAACTTCAAATATACCTGATCTTAGTATGTAGATTAAAAAGAAAGAAAGAAAGATGTGCAATGGAGAATCAACCAGGTAAGCATGAATTTTAAAGGATTCAAGTAAGATGACAAGAATCCAAAAGAAAGTAATTAGTTTTGAAATAGTAGAGAATATGGCTTTACATTTCCATCAGGGTAAACAGAAATAGCACACATTGTATTCATACATTGTTTTAACTTCTAGAGAAGAGGATCTGAATCATTTGTTTGCTCATGTTGTTCTGCCAAAGTTCATAAAGTTTCTTCAGCAGGTGAATCTATGTGCCCTTGTCATAATCATGGCCTTCTGCTAACCCAAGTATTTTTTCCCTAGAAACTTGAAGGTTGGGCCCTGAAGAACTTTTACAACTAGTCTTTTTAAGTTTCTAACATTGATATTTTTCAGTCCTATGTTTCTTTCAAATTTATCTGTTAATTCTGAATGTTGATAATACATATTTACTTATATATTTATATATGGTCACATATATTTAATCATTTATATTTGTATAATGCTTTAAAATGCTTTCCACATACTCTCATTTGATGCCCATAATGTTCCTGTGAGTTTGGCTATTTTCTCCCATTTTATTAACAAGGAAACAAAGGCTTGAAGATGTCAGGAGACTTGTCCAGGATCAGGTAGTTACTAAATGGCAAAGTCAGGAATCAGATTTAGGTATTTGGTTTAAAAATCTTAGTTTCTTTCCACCAGGACTTATTTCTTTTTGTCATATAGAACATTCAGAGAGATGAAGTTCTTGTCAAGTTAAGAGAATAATTTCTAAGATAGCTTAAACAAAGACTGTAGAATGAGAACGGAAAAACAGCTTCCCGAAAACTCTGGCCAACAAGTCACCTCCAGAGTTGAGATATATTAACTCTGATAAAATAGCAAGTTTTGACATATAGCAGACAACAGACAACAGGAAGAGACCCAAAGCTTGTAGGTGTACAGACTGGAAATAAATTACTTTTGTCAGTGAAATACTAGTAACCTGGGTTTTCCTTTAAAGTTCAATCTCCCTTAAAAATGAAAAAAAAAAAAAAAAAAAGAGAGGCAAATTTTATTTAAAAAAATTATTTAAAATAAACAGTGTTGGCTGAGCTAAATAGCTGTTACTATTTGTGGTAGACTTTTATATCTTGTTAAAAATTCGAATTTCTGTTTATGTGTGGTTTCACAGTTAATTGTGTATGTATTATGTAAATTATAAATGCCATATATTCCTCTAATTAGGTTCTTTTTCATTTCCTGCTTGCTGAACTATTTTTAAGGAGACTTGGGCATTGTTCATCTTCACTTCCTTGTAAACATCTCTGCCACCTAGTGGACTATATGATATCTTTACGGTTGACTCATTAGGTATGTGGTTAAGCACCGATACATAAAGAGCTCCTATGTCATGCTAAGTGAACTAGGAAGTAGGGTTGGGATGTCTGTAAATCCTGGATTTATATGTTAAACTGTGCTAAGGTAAATTGAGAGGCTGGCCTGTACTTAGCTATTTTGTACCTTGACATCTCTACATACCGAGAGAAGTGGCTTCTGTACCCTAAGTAGCTATTTTGGTTAGCTTGGTGAAATGAGCTATGAAGGAAAGGTCCCATAAGGAGTGGGAGGAAAGACGCTTAGGACCAGGGATAAGTGTTTGAGGAAGTAGTTCTAATCCTTGGTGTTGCCAGTAAGAGATGATGGAACTCTGGAAATTTGGTTTCATCTGGGAAAACTTGAAGAGCCAGCCCTTGGGTCTGGTCATATTTTTATCACAGGTGTAATGAAATAAAACTATGTCATTACTATTACCAACTTAATAAATATTATTAGTTGAAATTATCATCTAGTTTGCATGTTCTGTTTTATCTTTGTAACTACAACCCAAGTTGTTCTAAAAGTTTTTGCCTATGGGTGTGTGGGTGGCTCAGTCGGTTAACTTGGTTGTGGCTCAGGTTGTGAGACAGAACTCTGCATTGGGCTCCATGGTCAACTAGGAGTCCGCTTGAAGATTCTCTCCCTCTGCCCCTCTACCTACTTGTGCTCTCTCACACTCTAAGAATAAAAAATATTAAAAAAAATTTTTTGCCAAATATAATCTAAGATTAATTATTATGAAAGTGCTGAGAATGGAATCCTTGTGATATTGAATGTATTAGTGCTAGGGGTTCACTTTTGGACATCTGATTTTCAGAAAAATTGGCAAATTCAGAGGTAACCCCCCCAAATCAAAACCATTTGCCAGCCAATGCAGAAAATGTAATTGAGTTGAGATTATTTTAATGTAGAGGTAAAGATTTAAAATGAAATAATTATCTCCCATTATAGCTATAGTAATATTGGAAGAATCTTCATAGTTTGGGGAGCACATTAGCAAGGACATTCTTGAGCATTGTACGATCTCATCTGCTTCTTATAATATGCACACCAAAACCATTCTGAAATTAGAGACCGAAGTTTTGGTTTGGAGTTTAGAATTCAAATTCAAATAAAGTATTTATTTTAAAGTTTCTTTCCTAATATAATGTCAGGAAAATTCGAGTTCTCTAGAACTCTGTTAAAATATGACACACACATGCACATGCATATATGGACACACAAACACTTTAACATGAAAGATGGAGCTAGGCAAGAAACAGTTGCCTTTCACTGCTTGGATTTCAGCTCCTGGCCCTTTGATCTGTGGGATAACCTGTGTAATGTTTTCTGGGTCCTCTGGATTCTGACTTTGCTCTACTTACCTAGTTCCTAACTTTTGACCTTTGTTGAATTTTCTTCCTTGACTCAAGACTTGGCTCTTCAGTTGATTTAATTGGGTTGGACACACAAGAATACCGTGACATGAGTTTGGAAACAGAAATGTCAATAGAGAAGTAGTCTACTTATTTGTAAAAATGCAGTTGCTACTACTTAGTTATAGTTTTTCCATGTTTAATTATTATTATAATAAATAATTTCTTATCACAAAGATAATAAGTATATATATTGCTAGAAATTTTAGAAAATACATTAAATTTCAAAGCAAAAAAAGTGTAAGTCTATATCACATGGAGAAACATGGACGAATAGAACTAAAAACCAGTTTTCAGCACAAAAGCACAGATTTTTATTTTATTTATTTATTTATTTTAAAAAGATTTTATTTATTTATTTGACAGAGACACAGCAAGAGAGGGAACACAAGCAGGGAGAGTAGGAGAGGGAGAAACAGGCTTCCTGCCACGCAGGGAGCCCGATGTGGGGCTCCATCCCAGGACCCTGGATCATGACCTGAGCTGAAGGCAGTCACTTAATGACTGAGCCACCCAAACACCCCAAACACAAATTTTTTAAACAAAAATAAGATGATATTATTTATTTTTTTTACTCATGATCAGATGTACATTTCCCCATGTCATTTTCCTACAAAATCATTTTTCAGTGGCTATAGAATAAACCACTGTGAATATAATTTATTACTTCCTTACTTTAGACAAATCTAGATATTTGAATATTTTTTCTATTTTAATAATATTGTGCAAACATCTTTGTGTGTGTGTGCATATATATATATATATATATATATATATATATATATTTGGTAGACCTAGAATATTTCTGTAAGATATATTCCTAAAATCTAATATTTTCAAAATATACATTCAGAGGTGGACACATAGTATTAACAGTATTTCCAAAGTGTAGCTATTTTCACATTTAAGAGTAAACTTAGAGATTTTGAATCTTTTGTGGGGAAGACCACTCTGTTTTGACAAAGTTCGATTATAATCAGAATGAGCAGAAAACTTATTATATGGTTTCTTTTTCCACTTAACATGCAAGTCATTATTCTTATTTTTATTGTTTTATGCCTTCTTTGGTTTGGTCTTTGTTTACTTTTAGATTTTTGTTTGTTTATGGTCCAAAAAATAAAAATTCTTGGGGCAGGAATGAATTTTTTTTTTTGGCCAAAATCTGGTGCAAAATTGATGATATATGAAACAATAGAGCAAGTAAAATATGTTGTTCTTACATGGAAAATGTTTCTAGTTTGCTTCATTTGATCATTGTCCTATAAAATGTTTATTAAAACCTTTTCAAGCTATCTGTAATTGAAACTAAAACAGCAACCTCAGCATGTACAGTGAGGGTATAGACATGTTCAGCCTTCCCATAAAGGCACCAGATAAAATCCATCATGTAAAACAAGGTAACAGTTAAAATTATTCCATAGCAAATGTACTGGGCCAGGTCTCTGTGCCAACTCATAAGTATTTCCATCCACATAGACTTTCCAAAGGATAGTTTTCCAGTTGCAATTAAACTCCAAGCTGTTGCATATTTTGGGGCTTCAGTAATTTTGTCTATACACAATTAAAATTTTGAGAATGGTATTCTTAATTTATTATCATTATAATAAATTCTTCTTAAAGAATGTGCCTTCAAATCTTAGTTATTCCTATGTAGTAAGCTATATACCAAATCTGAAGATCTCCATTTTAATAAGGTAGTAGATACTTTCCATAAGGTAGTAGATACTTTCCGTTTTTCCATAGATAAACCCATAGAGGAGAGCTTCAGACACAATGGTTATAGTAAGAAACACTGATAAATTCATTAAAACCAAAGAGTAATATGATGATCCCAATGTCAAAATAGCAAAAGCTCAGACATTTGGTTCTAAAGAAATGCAAAAATTTTGACTTCCTAAGTTTCCTGTGGCAACTAAGTTTTTATTATTTTATGCCTCAAAACAACTAGACGTCTTACGAAATGCCCTGCCTGTCTTTCTTTGTAGATCTATTTTATCTTTATTGTTATTTCTTTAAAATGTTCATAGCATATTAAAAATTCTTTTTTATTGAATGCCCACTATGTTCCAGGATCAGTCCTATATGCTTACTTAATTTAATCCTCACAATAATTCTATGAGAGAACTAATGTTATTCTTGTATTACACATAAGAAAATGGAGGGTCAGAGAAGTTGAGTAACATCATCAGTGTCACACAGCTTAGAAACAGAAAAGCTAAGTTTCAGACTTAGTTCTGGATGAAATAAATGCTACAAATTAGATTGAGAGTAGGCTATTGTCTGAAAGGAACAAAGTATAAAATAAAGTACTGATAAATACCATTTTATCTCATTTTTGTTTCCATATATTTTGTTAGTAGGAAAACTGTAAATGAAAATGGCAAAATAAATCCTGCATCGAGGCTACTTTTCATATATTTTTTTGTTGGTGCTGATGAAATCTAAATTTGGAGAGAAGAATCAGAGCTGTAAAGATACTTAAAGTTTAAAGATTCTTTCTGGCTATGCAAGTAGTCTGTTGAAATAAGTATTTCATATTCTTTCAATAATGTTTTAATGATTATACCATTCTATCTTAAGGTTTACTACCATTTGCTTTCTATTAGAAAATTATTTTAAATTAAGGGCCCCTTTAAGATGAAAAGTCCATAGACAGTAAGAAGTTAATAAATGAGAGAATATTCTTTTGTATTTCACCAACCTGAACCTATAGCAAGGATCTATATATGTGAAGATTAAAGTATAAATGACTCAACTTTTTACATTTCTTTTCTGTCGTCTTCCATGGCACAGCTATTACCCAGTGTAGAGAATGTACTCTTTTAGCCTCTTCCAAAGTACTTATGTCTACTGAAGTGTGTCCAGTAATAGAAGGTAATTTACTTCTATTTGAAGCTAGAATAAAAGCTGATCAGGCCAGTATGACTCAAGCTACCTGCCAGTCACATTCAGAGGAACCAAAGAAGCAGTAAGTCTTCACAAAGTTCAGGTGAATTCTTGCTGCCCTGGAACACAGTACTTTATAAACTGTTTTGTAAAGTGTTGAATTTCTATATTTATTCTGTTTTCTCTAAACAAATGGCATTATTACCCAAAGAAGGCTTAAAATGCCAAAATTAACTGGTGTCAGTGGAAAATTCAACTAGTGATGAGTAGAAGATTAATCATCAAGGAAATAATTAGCCTTGGTTTAATGCATTGGAGTTTAAGAAGACAGGCAGCATTTTTAAGCTGCAGCATTGCTAGCAGGCAGCATTTTGCTCTTTCTTAGTAATGTTGTGGAGAAAGAAAACTGGATTTGGAGTATGAATATTTGAGCTTTAAAAGGGGAGAGGGAAAGGGAGAAAATGTTTTTTTGAAGACTTTGGTGAGCAATAGTCACAGAGTTAAGAGTGTTCATATTTTGTCTCATTAAATCTTCACAACACTGAAACTCAGAGAGGTTAGGAGATTTGTCCTAGGTCAGAGCTAGAAAGCAGCAGCTGTAGAATATAACTCTATGTTAATCCAAACCTGGACCTCATCTTCTACTCTTCTTATTCGAATATAATTATATACAGTTGATCAAGGAGAAGGGTAAAATCCATTTATTTTTCTGAGTGTCATCCTGAGTGTCACCTGCTTCAAAATCATTTGGAAATTCCCAGTCTCATTCCAGACTTAGGAACCAGAATCTTGGGGAAGGGCCTGGAATGTGGCAATTATAACAAGTCCCATGGTGTGCTTTATTATGCACATTAAAATATGAGAGCTGCTGTTCTAGAAGAGGGCATGAAGACTGGAAAAATGTAGATTGAAAAATGATACTTGAACTCTTTCATCTCTCAAAGTTATCAAAACCAACTGTAATACACAGGTTCCTGTGAAAGGGAAGCAATATGAAAATAAGCCAACAGCCCCAATGATATAAAGGAAGCCTGGGGGAATACATGGATATTCTTTGGTAGGTACAGTCAGCCAAAATCCAGACAGGAAATCTTTTGCTCAAGGTCATGACAATTCTTGTTGTCTGAAAAACTCTCAACTATATATTATATTTTTCACACACTGGGGGATAGACATATCTATTTGGATTTTAGTTTGTAACTGGCTGATCAACAGGGAGATGCAAATGAAATCATGGAATAGAGGAAAGATTCTGGATTTTCAGGAACTACAGACGGGATTGAATGTTTACTGGATGCTTGATGTAATTAAAATTTTGTGGCCTCAGATTTGTTATCTTTAAAAAGAAATAATAACAATATCTAGAACCTTATTATGTTGCTATGAGGATTAGAGAGAAAACGTGAAACATACGACACCAAGTCTGGTACAAAGAAAATAGTTAATGGTAACCGATGTCATCATCATTAGTACCATTTGTTATAAAAAGTAAATGTGTTCATTACAAACATGTATGATATTTAAGAGAATCAGCTGTAGTGTGTATGATGGTTAAGCCATTGAATAGAGGGATATTATCTGAACTTGAATTGTCCAGAAGAAGCCAATATATTCTATAAATAATATCTGTTCTTCATCATATGTCTTGAAAGATTATTGCGAATCTTGAAATTGTAGCTTAATATTGTCAAAACTTTTCTTAAATCTTTGTTGCATATAACATTTCATATTTCTGACATATGTCTAGAACAAAAATTCTACCATGCTCCATGTCTCAGTTTTAGTATTTAGCTTTTAGTTTTGTTCTAAATGTCAAAAGACAATTTAGACTCTAGAAATGTTAGTTTGGTAGCTTAAGAAGTTTGGTAGCTTAAGAAGTTGTATCTGTCAGATATATGATTGACATATTTTAGCCAATCACTTTTGTTCTAAAAACAACTTGAAAGTTATAGATGTGTAACTTAAAAAAACAGAATATTTTAACTTGATGGTATTCCTAACTACCTGTACTTAAATTACTAATTCTGTACAACATTTCTTGTATGTAACACCATTTTTCTCAGGGAAAACCTATTTTAAGTTGGATCAAAAAATATCGATAGCATTTATGTAATTATCATATCACTAGTGCCTCATGAAACAAAATTGTGGGTATGATTTGCTTGTTGAAGTTATGATGTTGTTTCTGGGAGGCCTATTAAAATGGGTGTACTTAAACTTTGAATGAATTAGGTAAGGAAAGGAACATCTTAGGAAAAATCCATGTATATAAAGTCCTGTTTATTCAGGCTCTTCTTATCTGTATATCTTTTTAATTCAAATAATTGTTGCTGAGAGAGTGATAGTAAAAATCAGGAACTCTCTGACACTTCTCCCATGGAAATGGATACTGAAAATTGTGTATTTATAGAAAAAGAGCTTAAAAAGTCTGATCTTGTTAGTTTTTTACTCATAAAGCCAATCATAGGGGAGGCTTCCAGCAGTATCCAACTTTTTGTATATAGCTGAGTAATCCCTCTAATCTGTCAGCTAGAAATTTATTTTTACTCATTGCTTTGGTACTAATTATATAAGCCAAACAGTCCATGGGAAATTGCAAGGCTCCAATCTGCTTATTTGTGATTTTTTTAAATTATGTTATAGGTGGCATTTATTATACTTCTATCACATTTCAGATTTCTTAAAAATGGATAAAAATATGTGAAAATATTTTAAAAATTTCTATTATGATTTCTTCTTTGACCAATAAGCTAGTTTCCAAATACATAGAATTAATTTTTTTTTGTTAGTAATTTCTAACTTAATTGCTTTCTTGTCGCAGAATGGGATTTTGTGTGACACATTCAACTTTGAGGAGTTGTTTTTGGCCTTATACATAACTGATTTTGTAAATGTTCCATGTGTGCTTGAGAAAAATTTGTACTCTAACATATGGTTCTATTTATTCAGTATTAGTTATGTCATTAAGATTTTCTACAGTAGCTGATTTTTTATCTGCTCAATCCATCAATAGTTGGAAGAGATGTTAAAATCTCTTATGCTGGCAAAATACTCTAATTCTTCTATTGTTACTTTTTTGTATATTATCAATTTCTATCTATTTACTATAATATCAACTTTTTTGTTATATTATCAAATTTTAAATAGCTTTCTTGAAATATAATTCACATATATAGTCCATCCATTTAAAGTATACAATTCAGTGGTCTTCAGTATATTTACAAATAAATACATCCATCACCACTATCAATTTTAGGGCATTTTCTTCTCAGAAAGAAACACCATACCTTTTACTATCACCTTCCTGTCCCCCATTCCTCCAACTGGTCCTAAGCAGCCATTAATTTGCTTTCTATTTCTATGGGATTTCCTGTTCTGAACTTTCTTGTAAATGAAATAATATAATATGTGGATTTCTATGACTATTTTCTTTCACTTAGTATAATGTTTTCAAGGTTTATTATCCACATTGCAGCATGTGTAAGTATTCATTCCTTTTTAGGGATTGATAATATTCCATTATAGGGAATTACTACATTTTGTTTATCCATTTGTTCACTGATGAAGATGTGGATTGTTTCTACTTTTTAGCTATTATGACTAATACTGCTTTAAACATTAATGTACAGTTTTTGTGTGTGGATATATGTTTTCCTTTCTTGGGTATATATATTTAGGAGTAGAATTGCCAAGTCATCTGATGCCTCTTTGTTTAATCATTTGAGCAAATGCCAGACTGTTTTCCAAAATGGTTACACCATTTTACATTCCCTCTACCAGTATATGAGGATTCCAATTTTTTAAAAGTCTTTATCAACACTTGTTATTCTATAACTTCGATTTTAGCCATCCTAGTAAGTATGAAGTGGTATCTCATTGTGGTTTTTATTTGTATTTTTCTGATACCTAATGATGCTGAGCATCTTTTCAAGTGCTTATTGGCCATTTTTTTGGTGAGACTCAATTTCTTGTTTATTTGGCTTGCTGTTACAGATTCAATGCCTGACACAGAGTTGGAGCTTAATAAATATTTGTTGAATCAAGCAGTAAATTTAAAATAAGTTTAAAATACCAACTAATTTATGTAAAATTCCTGATATATAGTAAACACTAAAATGGTGGCTGCCACTGAATTTTTTTAATGTTTCAAGTTGTTAAATTCTCTATATAAATTCTAACATATAATATAATATTAGTTGCAGGAGTAGAATTTAGTGATTGATCACTTGTATGTAACACCCAATGTTCATGACAAGTGCCCTCCTCAATATCCATCGCACCTTTAGCCCATTCTCTTGCCCACCTCCCCTCCAGCAACCCTGTTTTGTTTTTCTTTTTAAAGATTGCTTTAGTTATTTAGGTTTTGTTGTGGTTCCATCCAGATTTTAGGATTGTTTATTCTAGTTACATGAAAAATGCTATTCGTATATTGATAGGCTTCATTAAATTTGTAGATT
>PISX010014097.1:0-54089 GCA_004024625.1 Mellivora capensis | reverse complement strand
AGAACCTAGATGTCCATCAACAGATGAATGGATAAAGAAGATGTGGTATATATACACAATGGAATACTATGCAGCCATCAAAAGAAATGAAATCTTGCCATTTGCAACGACGTGGATGGAACTAGAGGGTATCATGCTTAGTGAAATAAGTCAATCGGAGAAAGACAACTATCATATGATCTCCCTGATATGAGGAAGAGGATATGCAACATAGGGGGTGGGGGGGTAGAAAAAGAAGAAAGGAAGCAGGATGGGATCAGGAGGGAGACAAACCATAAGTGACTCTTAATCTCACAGAACAAACTGAGGGTTGCTGGGGGGGGGGGTCAGGAGAGAGGGGTGGGGTAATGGACATTAGGGAGGGTATGTGCTATGGTTAGTGCTGTGAAGTGTGTAAACCTGGCGATTCACAGATAAGTACCCCTGGGGATAAAAATACATTATATATTTATTAAAAATTTTTAAAAAAAGAGAAAACAAATACAGCTGTCATTCTAATATTTTACACAAATCCTCTTGAAAATCATGCACTATCAACCCCTTTAGGAAAATTTGATCATGTCTCAACATTTTCAGTGCTTACTTAGAAAATTCACCACTAATACAATTACTAATCTGTGTAATATTTTTGTCCCTGACTGTAATTCTATTCCATATCTGTTTATTTTTTTTCTCAGATACAACAGTAAAATTTACTTTTTTGATCCCAAGATTAAACTTCAGTTCCAACTTCTATTCCTTGTTAACTGAAGATAGCATGAAGTATGTCTGTTTAAACTCCCATAGCATATACCATTTGTACTATTCAATTAATTGTGTCATATATTGGTAAAATAGCCACTTTCCCTTTGTATTTGTCTTATCAATGTAGGGACATTAGAATTTGTCTGTAATATAACAGCAATTCCCAGTTTGCATTTTGAATTTATTTTCCTGGATACATTTTGTTTCTGTAGTTTGACCCGAGTTTTTGGCCTGAGTTTTTTTCCATTTATTTATTTATTTTTTTAATTTTACAACAGCTTTAAAACAAACAAAAAAAAACTCCATTAAGCTGCATCTTTAATTATAATATGCAAAGGTGTCTCAGAAAAATCTCATAAGAGAAGCTCTCTCTAAATTCAGTTGTATAAAGGGAATAGATTCCCTTTATCATGATGGTTAGTTTTTTACCTTACTTACATGATTAAAGAGTTCTGATAAATTCTTGATAAAGAAAAAGAAAGGCCAGTGTTGGTAAAAACAATGTATGGCAATGAAAACAGTATAATCACCAGCCAGAGAAAAATATTGGTTTGGAGAGGCAAGTTGAAATTCAAAAATAGGCCAGAAGTTAATCTAATCAACCATTCCACAGAATCAGGAAAATAGCTTTATGTTGGTGAAAGTAGGCTGTTTTTGCTTACAGACAGGAAGAGTGAGAGAATGACTATGGGAAGCTGGAAATAAAATTTAAGTCCCCATTGAGGTTAGGTCTTATAAATACGAACTATTACAATGTGAACTTACCAGAGTCACAAAGCAAAGGGCACTTCTTTTTCAGGCACCTGGATCCCAAACGACTTCATCTTAGGCCTTGCTGGTCATAGCACAAACATAAAAATGTTCAAGCTTAATCTTACAGCTACAGCTTAAAGCTTTGTAGAAGAAACCTCTGAAAACTTTGGGAATATTTTCAAAATTGTCAAACTGCTAGGTTTTGTTTTTTTTTTTAATTTTATTTATTTATTTGAAAGACAGAGATCACAAGCAGGCAGAGAGACAGGCAGAGGGAGAGGAAGGGAAGCAGGCTCCCTGGTGAGCAGAGAGCCTGATGTGGGGCTCGATTGCAGGACCCTGGGATCATGACCTGAGCCAAAGGCAGAGACCTTAACCCACTAAGCCACCCAGGCACCCCTAATGAAAAAGTAAAAACTCATCAAACATTTCTTTATGGTTGGTCTGTCTATCTATCATCTATCTATCTATCTATCATCACCTATCTGTCTATTTGTCTATCATCTATCTATCATCAGTCATCTATCTCTATCTATTATCATCTATCTATCCATCTAAATATAAAAGTTAACTGAGTTTACCTTGAGAAAGTTTATCATTGTGTATCAACATCAACTGCATTCATGAAAAGATTAGTATTAAAATAGGAATGAAGCTGTGAGATTAGAAGAGCACCCCTCATAACAGAAACCTGTGATGCCAGAAATTGAGTTAGGTCCCCATCGGGCTAAACACCAATTTCATGGAAGGTGAGTCTTTCTGTGTTTTGGGTTGTTTGTTATCATTAAATAGGTATTGTTTAGGGATCCAGTTTCTTGGTTCATTTATCATCATCATCTCAAGTAGATTATGGCTAATGATGGGTAAATATGCAATAGTGTTTTGGATTTGTGAGGATGTTTATTTGTCTGTTGAACATGAAGTTTTGTTAATACAGTCATTTTTCAACCTCCCCAAGTTGTGGTGATTTATATCCACATAGATTAAAAAAAGTGGAAATTAATTTCATGCCATCAATTTGCTTTTCCACTAAGTAATTTGGGATACAAGGTGTTGGTTGAAAATGTAAAAAGAAAATTAACTCCCAGCAAATTTACCCATTCAGTTGGACTTTATTTTTACATTAAAGAAAGAACTTTTGAGTATACATAAATCATTAATTTTGCATTAAAAATAATATAAAAGCCTGATTATTACAATTACTTCTAACCTATATATATACATATATATACACATATACATATATACACACATATATACATATACATATACATATATACATATACATATATGTATATATATATACATATATATAATTATGAAATACATGTCATTTTGCCTTATTTTGTTACTCATAGCAGTGGATGTTCTTTTACAGATGATTTTGTCAACAAGTGCATTTGTAAAGCTCCATACTATGTACCAGGGTAGATTTTTTTAAAGTTTTTAAAAACCATTGGTTCAAAATAACAGAATTTTGTTTATAGTGTGACTAATTTTTCACTATACAAAGATATACAAAGGAGTTCTGATATTCATTCTATTCTTCAAATTAGCAATACAAGTTCATCAGGAAACAGAATATTGATTTGATGTTTAGCCTTTCTCTATCCATGTCAATCTTCTCTGAAAAAGTTGTTTAAATTAATATGTTTTTCATTTATTTATTCACTATTTTATCAGTATTATCCAAATATAGAAAAAACTTACCAAAATATACCTGTAAAAGCAAAAAGTATACATCAGACACATGGAAAGGAGCAGAAATATATTTATATGTCCTCTTTTGTAAGGATGTTGTATATTATTATTACCACTTTACCAGGGAGTGTTTTAGGTTCCTGGAAGATGAGAAAATAATCAAGGATCAATTAAATAGCTGTCAAACAAATATGGTGCTCTCTCAGATCATGACTGGAGTCTCTACATGTGTTCATTGCCATACATGTTGATTGCAACCATATGTAAATACATTAATTCTTGATGTCTTCACTGATATTTTGGAAGCTTAAAACTTTTCATAGGACAATGGTGTATATATATTGTATATGAATGTTTTCAAAGAAGAAAATGGTTACATTTACAAACTGTTCTCCTTTTTTTTTTATATCCCTAACTCTAGACATTGAAGAAAGTTATGAGGTCATATTTCATAATCTAACTTTCAGAAAGACAAATCTCAATGCCATATCCCTTCAGCTACTTGGTAAGGATTTTAAGTATTGGAGAAGCCCACTCTATAGGAGGTATTCTTAGTACCATTATGCTGTGCATCGTATCCTATTTCCAATAACTTCTTGTACATTACTATTCTGGTTACCTTTTTCAGGTTGAATTCTACATGATTCAAAGGTATTGCTTGCCACTTAGTTAAGTGGATACACATTCCTATTATCTTTTTTAAATTCTAGACACTAGGCCTTCATTAATATAACCAGAAACATCATCACCTCCTAAAATCACATCCCAATCCTGTCAGTAATTGGATCTATCTCTTTGAATCATAAATCTGTCACCAATTATATTCTCTACTTCTATCATTGCATTTCCTTAAGTATGACATATAGGACATTCCCCTTGCTGTGTGACCACCAAGTCTATAAAAGAGTAAATTACATTCTGTGTTCTTATCACCCCTAAAAGGAGAGCTCCAAACCCTCTGTGTGGAGCTTCTAAATGTAAATTTGAGACCTGGTGAATAAGAGAACTGGTTATTGCCATATTGAAAGGAAGAAATGTGGGAAACCAGAGGATAAATGTGAATCTTGGGAAACGTTCATTTCTGGAGTTAAACAAATTAATTTGGGAAGAGAAAGTACCCTTTGGAAACAGTGAAGCTAGGGGGAAAAAAGACTAAAAAGTGTCTCCAGACAGAAACTCAAAAACAAATTAATGTCAATAAATCAGAAGACTGACTCTCCTCCCCAAACACAGCATATAATTTATGAAAACTGTATGCTAATGTGGCAACTGATTAAAACAGTCTGGAACTAAGAAACCAAATAAACCTCTCTTATTCTTTCTCCATGTATGATTGTCTTATATTGCAGGTCTGTGAAAACAAATAATCATGAATACAAAAAAAAATCAAGCAAAACCTCATATTCATTCAAAGTTAATGAAATAACATAGAATATGAGAATCAAAAACTTTCAGCAAAAAAAGTACTCTATAACACAGTCTAATTAGAAGAAAAATCTAATGCAACATTGCAATATGAATTAAATATAACACCAAACTAATACAAATGGGGGGGTGCAAAATTCAAACAAAACAAAAAAAACCTTACATCAAAACTGTAAAAAAGATAGACAATGATTTTATTTTATGCAGAGCCCTTGGGAGAGGTAATGGCAGGGATAGATGAGGCTACATTTCCCAAATGCATAGACAGCCATCTGGACTTTTGACCTGGTGTGGCAAATTAATTGTGAGCATAACTTATATTGCCATGTTCAAGAAGATGTTTTAAGAGCTAAACTATAGACCTCCATGCTCTATTCTATCCCATGATGATTAATGACTAGTCATGTGTCAACCAGAAATTGTCTTGATATTCTTGGCTCTGAATTGGAAGTGGATTTCTCTCTTCACACTATATTCCTTTGTTTCTTTAATGCTATTTCATGACTTCACATTTTTAGTCCCATTCATATTATTATTATTATTATGAATTTTAATTTTAGTGTCACTTGTTTTAACTTTCCTACATATGCAAATGATCACATCTTCTTTGATTTCTTATTTGTCTTGAGGAAATTTAGCTGAATATTCTTTAACACCTCCTACCTCTTCTGACTTCCGTTTCTTCCCTTATCTTCAATTTTACTTGGAAGATGTATTGGTGTGCCAGAAGGGCCATACAAAATACCAGAGACTGGGTGTCTTAACCAACAGAAATGTATGTTCTCATGGTCCTGGAGTCTAGAAGTTCCAGCTCAAGATAAGCACTCTCTCCCTGGCTTGTAGATAAGTCACCCCTGCACTAGATTCTCACCTGAACTTTCCTTTGTGCCTCTGTAGACACTTCCCACAGATGGGCTTTCTGGTGTCTCTCGTAAGAACACTAATCATTTCAGATGAAGACTCCACTCTAATGACATCATTTCACCTTCATTACCTCCTTAGAGGTCCCATCTACAAACACAGCCACAATGAGGGTAGTAATTTTGACAAAGGATTTTGAGAAGACACAAATATGCAGGTCATAGCAGAAGACTTGGCAGCACTTCAGGCCACCAGTTTCTATTCAGAGGTGCAATAGTGCTAGATCATTTAGGACGCTGGATGACAAAAGCTTGGGATCTAGGGCTTTTCTCTCTTTTCGGAGACCCTCTGTCAGGATCTACTTCACTAATCCAGCAGTTCATTTCATTCTTTGGAATTTCATCTTGTATATTCCTCTTATCTTCATCCAAATGAGAGTATATGCCAGGCTGTTAAGAGGGTATTTTTCAGAAATATTTGTAAATATCCTCTACCAATGGATTACTAGACATGCAGACCTTTTCAATGTATCTAAATCCCAGGAAGGTTTATATTTTAAGTAATTGCTGATATAGCACTGGAAGATCTTGTATCAAATATTTGATCAATGGGTACCATTTGGAGAATCCTCTTAATACTCTTAGTATGTAATATATTTTCTAAATGCTGGTAACTATTGAAATTAAACAATCAAAACCTTCCATAAACATCTAAAATTTAAAACAAAATAATAACAAGAAAATTTAAATTACTCCATTTTACCATCTGTTTGCATTTATGTTTAATGTGCCAAATCATAATTTGCAGACAGAAATTGTTTTTCAAGCTACATAATTAAACTTTAAAACAGAAAGATCTCATTTATAAAATACTAGTGCTGACTTAGATGTTATTGGAAGTACAATTTCAGATGTTGAGAAGAGGGATAGAAGAGTTTGGTAAAGAATATATCACAAATAGCATCTCAGCAAGAGTTACCTAATTTTTTAAACCTAAAAATAAAGTACTATTTTGTCATCCCAATGTCAATTTCTCAACTGGTCTTAATATTCCTTATGAACATCAGAGAATCTCTTATGGAAATTATTAGATAAGAAGAAATTTTGCTAGTAGTAGTCTAAAGGATTAATTTATTAGTAAAAATAGATGTGTTTTAATGGCAAATGAATATAAAGTATATTGAGTCCATGAAGATAAATAGAAGACCCATGATCACAGCCCTCACCCTTTTTTGTTACTTTTGAATGTCTTGAGAACAGTTATTTTGTGCTTTGCCTTTAAATTTTATCTCAGGAAGTTCCTTTCCTAGGCTGCATTTATTTACTTGTTTGTTTGTTTGTTTTAGTTTGGACGGCCTAATTCTGGATTACCTTCAGAGAAAATGTGTGATGTGGGAAGGAGAAATCTTTAAGCATAGAGGTCAATGGCTGTGTTGAAGTCAGTCAGAACATCCCGGCTCACAGTAATATAGCTCTATTTCATGGAACATTTATTATTACAACAACTAAATATGGCACTGCTTCTTCTTGGCAAAAGTGATAGAATGCCTCCTGTAAATATTAATAACTTCACCATCTTCATTTTGTACATATGTTTCCCTTGATACATTTGAATTTATCAAAACTATCTTTAGAACTAGCATCCCACAGTGGGAGGCATATATTTAATGTGGATTCTGAGTCAAATTACTACAAAAACATTTTCAGATCCCTAAACATTTTATAAGAGATTATCTCAAGATACCACATATCATTCTGAGTTTCTACAAAGTGTTTCCCTTGCCTTACTGTAAATATCTGAACTTGAGGATGGTTTCTTACATGTACATTTGCATTGATGAGTGCAACAACATATGCAAATAATAATATGTTTATTTTATTTTATTACTCTCTGTTGGAGAAAACAAAAAGCAGGGTACTGATTTCTACAAATCCATACAAATTTAGAGACAATCAGCACATATGCTGTTACTATAGTTATAATGAAACTGAAGCCTTTATGGATTACTATTCAATACATTCTGCATGTGTCTTCTAATACAAAGAATTACCAATTTCTTCAAGTTTTTATTATATCTGAATGTATTTACTGTTTATTTGCGCACACACACACACACTCCACCTGGCATACATTTAAATATAGATGATAGACATGTAGATTATAGGAAAAGTGGTATTTATCTTAATTCACAATCCAAAACCAAGAAAGAAGACAGGAAGAATAAGTGTTTAATACTATTATGTAAATTATACATAACTTATTTTTATTTACAAATTATATGGCATCATAAGCAGAAAATATTTCATGTCATTTTTTTTTTTAAAGATTTTATTTGACAGACGGAGACCACAAGTAGGCAGAGAGGCAGACAGAGAGAGACAAGGAAGCAGGCTCCCTGCAGGGAGCCCGATGCGGGGCTCGATCCCAGGACCCCGGGATCACGACCCGAGCCAAAGGCAAAGGTTTTAACCCACTGAGCCACCCAGGCGCCCCTGTCATTTTTTATTTTTAAAGTGAACTGAGATTATTTTAATACATTTATACAAAGTATATGTCATAAGTGTTTGAAATGACTATGCATTTTATTTAGTGTATCAAGTATGTTTGCTTGGTAATTCGTATATTCTATTTAATATTCATTATTTATTTTAGTTTTGGTTTTTGACTATTTGCTCTGTTCTTTAGGAAATTTGCTAATAGTTTCATATAATTATACAAATTTATAAATTTCATGATATCTTTCTAAAAATCTTTGCTTTATAGTTATTGCTTATGTTACTAGATTCAAACTAATCTACAGCTATTATAGTTTCTGGAGTGCAATTTCACTAAAATATTTTTCAGCAAGATGTTTCTGGTTTACATGTCTGAAAATTTTCTGTTCTCTTATTTTTGACCATAGCTACAACTGAATGTCTATTTAAAATTGCTATTCTTTTACTTTGAGAGGCCTAATTCATTGTCTTTTAGTATTCTATGGTGTTGATTAAAGGCATGGTTTTAATATGTTTATTATTGATTACCAGTGATTGACTTCTATTGCTTTCTGAAAGCTATTTGGGTCTTTGTTTTGTTGTTAGTAAAACTCTGAAGTTTACTAAGTGATTTCTAATGTTGGTCATTTAATTTCTAAATTTATTGTGTTGAGCACTCAATATTACAAGTACTATTCTAGATTGTAATATAACATAAATAAATATATACTATGTGATATATTATATGATATTTTATGTTATTTATATTATATACATCTTTTTAAAAGAAGAGTATCAAGATTAGATTAATCCCACTGGATATTCAAATTTACAAGAGAGCTGTGATATTTTAAAAGTATGACACTTACATAAGAACACAACAAACAAAAAAAGCACCCAACAGAAAGTCCAGAAATTAAATATAAATATATTAGTAAGTTATAAAATATGAATATAAAAGCAGAGATTTTATTACCACTAAAGGATTTCAACAGTCTAGTAACCATCTGAAAGAATATTCAAATCAATGTAGACACTGTTTTTTCCACATTGGATAATCTTTCCCGTTTGTCAAAGATTAATTGCCCAAATAGTTGTGGGTTCATTTCTTGTTTTTTATCCTGCTCTATTTATATATGTGTCTATTTTTGTGTCATTACAATACTGTCTTGATCACCACAGCTGTGTAAAATGACCTGAAGTCAGAAACTGTGATGCTTTCAGCTTTGCTTTTTTTTTTTTTTCCCAAGGTTGTTTTGGTAATTTGGGGTATTTTGTGGTTCCATACAAATTTTAGGATCCTGTGTTCTTGCTCTGTGAAAAATGCTGTTGGTTTTTTGATAAATATTGCTTTAAATGTGTAGATTGGTTTAGGTAGTATAGACATTTTATCAATATTTGTTCTTCCAATCCGTGAGCATAGAAAATTTTTCCATTTCTTTGTGTCATCTTCAATTTACGTTCTTTCACCAGTGTTTTATAGTTTTCAAAGTCCAAGTCTTTCACCACTTTGGTTATGTTTATTCATTCCTTACAAAGAGAGAAGGAAGAAAAGAAATTAGGAGGGAGAAAAAACAATAGCATTAGTAAGTTCACCTTGGAGATGGGGGAGAGTGGGTAGGAGTAGTAAGTCAAAGATGCCGCCATCAATTCTTTTCTCCTGTGTGAGAATGCTGTTCCTCATACCGAATGTGGAGTATAAATCCCTTCCCTTGATCCATGACGTTCATTGATTGGTGGAATGTGGAGGAGTTAACATGTTTTGGAGCTTATAATAATTGGTCATAAGAAACTTTGGAGCTTGCTTTCACTAGTCTTGAAATTCTTCCTCTTTAGATACTTCTTAAGGAAAACCATCACTATGATGTGAGAAGCCCAAGACATATGTAAGTGATTATATAGGTTCTTCAATTGGAAACCCCAGTTGAATTAATTGCTGAAAGCTAGCATCTAGTGCCAGGTATTTGAGTGGTCTCTTTTGGATACTAGGTCTAGTTCATCTTTCACATGACTATAGACACTGCCAATGTCTTACTACTACAACCTTATGACAGACTTTTAGTGAACAGTGTCCATCTGAGCTCAGACATAATAATAATTTGCCAATTTAGGCCAGTAAGTTGTCAATAACAAAAGCACAATTTGAAACTAGAAGTGAGATATCACCTTAACAACCTAAAATGTGTGATATTACTTTAGGGTCTTAGGACATGTGACCTCAAGAGAATTACCCTTACCAAGTGGCAGCCACACCAATTCAACACATGACAGATTGATAGGAATCTAAGCTAAGCTTTCTTGAATCAAGATGGGATAATGCAACAGAGCCATTTTATTTGACAAAATATTTAACACTAAATGTATGGGGATTAGGTGATTGTGGCATAGGAAATCAAAGATGCAGAAGAGTAACATATAGAGAGATGGGAGTAGAGACTTACTATTTGTAAAACTGACCAAAACAAAGGTAAAGGAAATGCATATATTACAGAAAAAATGGAAACATTTAATAAATCAACCAAAATTGGTAGTAAATATTTAGCCTATTTTCAAATTTATAAAATCTCTATTGCAAGAATAAAAGTAGAGACATTCTTGTAGCACACTCATGTACAGGGAGGGACATGTGTAATAACTCTTGAAACTCTAGTCTTGCATACATTTACAAAATATTAACTAGTAACATAAATTGCAAAGTAAAAGATAAATGATTAGGTTACTTAACCTTGTATAAGTGAGACTCTGTTTAACTAAGTAGTGGCTTCTGATTAAGATATTGCCCAAGCTCACAAAGATGAGCATATATATACCATGACATTCTTTGCCCTCTGTGAATGATCCAGTGATAGAATTATCTGATTCACAGGGGCACCTGGGTGGCTCAGTCAGTTAAGGTTCCAACTCTTGATTTCAGCTCAGCTTATGATCTCAGTGTCTTGAGATGGAGCCCAGTTTCAGTCTCTGTCCTGACCATGGAGCCTGCTTAAAGTCCTTTCTCTCCTTCTCTCTCTGTCCCTCTATGCTCATGCTCTCTCTTTAAAAAAAGAAGAATTATCTGACCGCAGTGAGCCAGTTTCTCTAAAAGAAATTTGAAACTGAAAATAGCAAGGAAGCCTAGAGAAACTGAAAAATATTGGAGCTAAATTTAATAGCTGCTGTCTAAAGGTAAAGTTTTCTGCAGATAATCTGTACATTCAAGCTCTTGTCATTTAATTTTGGAACTTCAGCATCTCTTTCAATTTGAGCAGATATTATACTGTGTTTCCTGTAATGTGTGTGTAAAATAATGTTCTACTTTCACTTTTATTCTGTACCTCAGAATTATTATTTGCAGAAGAGTGTTCTATACTTTAAGCATTATTAAAGTTTACTTTTCTTATTCACATTAGGATTCTCATTATAAATATAACTTCATAGAATCCAAGGCACAATTTTTAATAATGATTTATGGTCTATTATACTCTGAAGAATCATATTGAAAAAGTTTTTTTTTCATAAGGATAATGTACATACACATTTCATTTCAAATATCTGAAATATAGTTATTAATCACAGATGCACACTACTTTTGAATAGTCTCAGGTATAAATACAATTAAGCCTGGAATTGTATAATATTTTTAAAAAAGATGATGCCTCCAAATATAGGACATTTACTTTCATTGAAGATAATAAAAAAGAATGGATGAAGCAAAAGGAAATTTACAGGAAGAAATTCACTCCCACAGCTGAATTATTGTAACATTAGGATTTTTTTTCTTTGTTGCTACAGATTTCAATTCATCAAAAAGTTGTGAATTATTTCAGTAGGTCATGATTGCCATTTATGTTTTGGTATTTTCAAATATCAGTTTTATTGTGGAAAGTTTTGAACATATAAAATATAAGAAAAACAGTATAATGTAGCCAAATTGTCCATATTTAATAATTAGGATTTTACTAGAATTGTTTCCCCTCACTCTTTTTTTTTTCCTTAGTTGATGTAACTTAAAGGAAAAACCTGTTTCATCTGTCAACATTTCCTTAGGCATTTCTAAAAATCAAGAATATTTTCATACCTACATATGATTCAACTATGTCTCCTAAAAATTACCAATAATTTCTTCATATAATTTATTAACCTACATTGTATTCAAATTCTTCTGATTTTACAGTATAGACAGATTGTTTTAATTAAGAATAAAACAAAATAGTTTCCTGTCTTGCCTTTAGGTCTTTTATCCATTTTGAATTAATTTTGTGAATGGTGTAAGGAAGTGGTCCAGTTTCATTCTTCAAGTTGCTGTCCAGTTTTCCCAACATCATTTGTTGAAGAGACTGTCTTTTTCACATTAGATATTCTTTCTTGCTTGGTGAAAGTTTAATTGCCCATATAACTATGGATTCATTTCTGGGCTTTTTTTATTCTAGTCCACTGATCTCCATGTCTGTTTTTGTGTCATTACTATATGGCCTTCATCACTGTAGCTTTGTAATATAACTTGAAGTCTGGAAATGTGAGATTGGAAACCCTCAAAATCCTAGAGGAGAGCGTAGTCAGTAACCTCTTAACTAGATATGTCTCCTGAAACAAGGGACACTAAAGCAAAAATAAACTATTGGAACCTCATCAAGTTCAAAAGCTTCTGCACAGCAAAAGAAACAATAAAACTAAAAGGCAACCTATGGAATGGAAGAAGAAATCTGCAAATGACAATAAAGGGTTAATAAGCACAATAAAAAAAGAACTTATAAAATTCAGCACTCAAAAAACAAAAAATCCAGTTAAAAAATAGGTAGAAATCACAGGTGAAACTAGTTAATCAGAGCCTTCTGTGGTATTATCAGAATCTAGCTTTCTTGGGAAAGAAAAATACCCAGCTCCTATCTGTTCTAGCTCTCCAATGGGAGAAGGGAAAGAGTCAACTTTAGCCCACTGTAGCTATCCTATCATACATAAGCAGGAACTAAATAGTAACACTTGTGAAGTTCAGAGACATATACTCACTAAAGATTGAAAAACAATCATGGGCATATAGAATGTTCCCCCATCCAACATAAAACAATGATATTGGAATTATCAGACTGGGAAATTAGAATAACTATTGACAGTATCCTAAGAGCTCTAATGGATAAAGTAAACAGCATGCAAAAACAGATGGCTGATGTCAGCAGAGATGTGGAAATCCTAAGAAAGAACCAAAGAGAAATATTAGAGATCAAAACCACTGTAACAGAAATGAATAATGTATTTGATGAGTTAATTAGTTGATGGATGCAGAAAACATCACCCAGTTATATGTTGTCTACAAGAAACCCACCTTTAATACAAAGAAACATATAGATTAAAAGTAAGATAATGGAGGAAAATATATCACACCAACCCTAATTTAAAAAAAAAGAAGTTATAATTTATTCAGACAGAGTAGATTTCAAAGTAAGAGAAGTTATAAGGGACAAAGAAGAGCATAATAAATGATAAAGATGCTAATTGTCCAAGAAGACAATAATTCTTAATGTGTATGCACCTAAAAACAGAACATCTAACTATGTCTGGCCCAAAGTGATAGAAATTCAAGGAGAAATAGACACTCCAGTGTCAGAGTTGGAGACTTCATTTTTTGGGGGGGTGGGGTGGAGACTTGAATACCCTACTTTCAGAAATGGGCTGTTTCAGAAGGCAGAAAATTAATAAGGACATATTTGAATTCAACAACACCATCAATCAACTGGATATAATTGATATCTATAGAGGATTTCATCCAGCAACACCAAAATACACACTGTTCTAATACTCACATGGACTATTCACCAAGATAGAACACATTCTGAGCCATAAAACAGACCTTAACAAATTTGAAAATAAAATAGAAACCATACAATACCTCTTCTCAGACCATAGTGGAATGAAACTAGAAATTGAAGACAGAGATATAACTGGAAAGTCCCAAAATACATGGAGATTAAAAATAATACTTCTAAGTAACACATGGTTTGAAGAAGAAATCTCAAGATACATTTTAAAAATATTTTTAATTAAATGAAAAGGAGAACATAACAGCAAAATTTGTAGGATGTAACGAAAGTAGGCTTAAAGGGAAATATATAGGATTGAAAACATGTATTAGAAAAGAAGTATCTTAAATTCAATAATCTATGTTTCCACTTTAGAAACAAAGAAGGAGGAGGAGGAAGGGGAAGATGATGTCAAAGAAGAAGAAGCAGGGGAGGAGAAGAATGAGGGGGAGGAGGAGGAAGACGAAGTGGAAGAGGAAGAGGAAAAAGACCGGGAGCAGGAGGAGGAGAAAAAAAAGAGGAGGAGGAAGAAGAAAAAGGGGATGAGGAAGAGAAAATTAAATCCAAACTAGATGGAATAAAAAATAAAAAGAATTAGAGCAGATGTCAATGAAATTGAAAACAGGAAATCGACAGAGAAAATCAATAAAATCAAGAGCTGGTTCCTTGAAAAGAGCAATAATATTGAAAAACCCCTAGCAACATAGCAGTTAGAATATTAGAAAAAAAAAATCAAATACTTGTACATTAATCATCAGGGAAATGCACATCAAAGCCACTTTTTCTTGTTCATTGTTGCGTAACTAACACTCAGCTTCTTCTGCCTTCTACCACTTAGTTGTCCAAAAACATAAGACTTGCTGTTTCATTTGAAAAGCCAAGAACACTAACAAGCTATTGCAGTCATTTTCAAATACCTTGAACACTTCCAACACAATCAGCTCTTTCTGGATTCCTCTTTGTTACAATAACATCAATTTTCATCTCAGGTCCTTTGGAATATTGTGTATTTCAAAATTTCCTCTACAGAGTTCTGCTTGGCTTAAATCTTTGTCTCTCCACACTTTCTGATTGCCTGAAGTAGGAGAAAGTGGAGCTCTTCCTAATTTCATTACTACCCAAGACATTTTCATCTAGGTTTCAGCCAGCTCTACCGGGACTGGCACTGACTACTTGGAGGTATGTTTTGGAGAAAAGGATCTAATCTTTAGCCCAGAGTTTAATACTATTAATTCTCAAAATGCAACCATTGTTTCATTAATACTTTAATACCATTAATTCTCAAAATGCAACCATTGTAATTGCCACCATTGAAGACATCTTCCCCAGCCTGTATGGCATATGCAACCCTGCATTTCTAGAACAAGCTTTGCATGCCTCTAACTTTAGTATTTCATTCCATTCCTGAGTATGTCTGATGTCTCATAGTTGTAAGCAATGTGAAAGCACAGATCATATTTTATTCATTTGAACTAAAGAGATAAATATTGTAGGAAAAATGTCTTCCAGACAGATGGAATATCACAAAGGCCCTAAGACATAAAAATATTTGGCAATCTAAAAAATGAAATGTCTGGTGGCACTGATGCAAATTAAACAAGAAAGAGATATATTTGGAAACCTAAACTTAGGCAAGCATTCTTACAAGGGACAACATTCAGCAGGATGGGTTTTATTCTAATTTCAATTGAGAACCATTGAAAAATACTTAACAGTGAGTTTGAAGTTCCACACTTTTGAAAGAACATTTTTTAACTTGGTAAGAAATGCATGTGGGTATATGCAAAAAACAAATATTACGGTCTTCAGTGAAAAGATGTTTATTGCCTGAATATCACACATAGAAATATAAATGAACATGTATGGACTCATCAATTTTAAATTATGAGGCTATAACTGACAAAACTAATAAATTAGGTGCAGTCTAAATAAAAGATATAAACCAAGTTAACCATTATTTCTACCTAAGGGAAAATGATGGTAATTTTCCTCAAACAGTGACCACAGGCAGTGGAGATGCAGAGAATAAAACAAAAGTTCACATTTTGTTTTAAAATTGTGACTTCAAGGGGTGCCTGGGTGGCTCAGTCTGTTAGGCGTCTGCCTTCAGCTCAGGCTCAGGTCATGATCCCAAAGTCCTGGGATCTAGCTCTACTTGGGCTCTCTGCTCAGCAGGAAGCGTGCTTCTCCCTCTCCCTCTGCCCTTCCTGCACCTCCCACCTCATGCTGTCTCTCCTATGTGTTCTTTGTCTCTCACTCTCTCTCAAATAAATAAATAAAATCTTAAAATAAAAAAATAAAAATAAACTAAATTTTTTAAAAATTTGGGTTCAAGGAAATGGGGTGCCCTCAGAAGAGAGTCATTTATTTTTTTTTCTATTTTCAAGAACGGAATTAAATCCTTAATTACATTTAAATATTTCTTAAATTTATAGCATCAAAACATATGATATTCCAATTCCCAAAACTAAATAAAGTCTATAATAATATCTTGCATAAACTCAGTTCAAGACAGATGACTTGTGTGCCAGAAAGTTAATTAGGGGAGTTGTGATAAGAAATTCAACTGCCAGCAGGACAGAATATATGCTTCCTGGGGTCAGCATGTTTTCTCTCTAGAGAGAACACTAAATGACATGTCAAATTATAATCCACAGATTTCATGGTAAACGGGGATTCCAGGGGTAATTAAAATGTAATCAGACTAAAATAGGAATATAATTGCCGCTCGTCTTTGATATACCTAGTCCTTGAGTCAATCAAAAAGAAGTAGCTGGATAGGAGGAAAATCATAAAGTGAGGGTAGCAGTTATTAAATTTTCTTTATTACTTAAAACACTAACTTAAATATTATTATATTTTATCCTTGCTATTTCAAAATGAAAGTTACATTACCTATTAGCCATTCATCCTTTCATGAAGCAAAAATTAAAAGGAAAACTATTGCCTGGAGCTTTGATTCATCATAATAAGCATCCAAGCCTGCAGTACATTTTTTCTAATCTGAAAGATAAGCGTGGGTTTCTTTTCAGAGTCACATTATAATTCTACTTGCTCTAATAGTATGTGAATAATGAAGCCTTCTCTCTTTGAGTGGGAACTGATTAATTGGTTGAAAATATAGGAACAAAGTTGAACAGTCTTTATTTGAGAACTTAATGATTACATGGTTTCTTTTCAGTAATGAAACCTTTCTTTTCTCAGGGAGAATAAAATGTTATATAAACAGAAACCTGAGGATCCATAAGAACAATCAGAACAAGATGGTACAAAGATGAAAAATATTAATTACTGTGATTCCAGTTCTAATGGAAGAGACTGAGATTCTTGAAAACAGTAGAAAGAAGCCACTATAAGGACCCATTTTACTACACATCATAAAATAGAGGGTCCCCAACTTAAGGTGACTTGATTTATGATTTCTCAAATTTATAAGGGAGCAAAAGTACTATGCATTTGATAGAAACTATTCTTTGAATTTTCAGTTTTGATCTTTCCCCAATACATACTGGCCTCTCCATGTGCAGTCCAATGCTCTCTCATGGTGCTGGGCAAGGGGCAGCCGGTCAGCTCCCACTGAACCACACAGTCATGAGGGTCATCAAACAATACACTGACAAGCATTCAACCACTCTTTTTCACTTTCAGTACTGTAGTCAATAAATTACGAGATGGTGAACACTTTATTGTAAAATAGGCTGTTAGATGATTGTGCCTAACTGTAGGCTAATGGAAGTGTCCTGAGCACATATAAGTTAGACTAGACTGAGAAATAACAGTAGGTAGATTAGGTGTATTCAATTTTCAATATACTCTATTTTCAACTCACGATGTGTTTATGGGGATATATCCCCATTGTAAGTTACAGAAGATCTGAGATTTCGAGTGCAGACTTTTTTGATCACTTGCTGTGTTTTGTTTTGTTCACAGAGGGTTTATATGAGTGCATAAGATAAAAAGTAGAGTGTGTGCTAGAACTAAAGTTGGGTCACATAAATTCATACTGTTTTTCATTAGTTCCTAATTACCTCCTGTGCATTAGTCATCCATCTTTAATTAAATTGCAACATTACTGAGAATAGGAACCAAATCTAATACTTCTTTTTAAATTTCTTTAGTAGCCAGCCTGTGTAGAAATCCAAGTAACAACTTGTTTATCTATTAGTCAAAATATATTTGTGTATAAATGTTCCAAGGTGCTACACTATTACATAATACAAGTATCTGATATTATGGTTCTGTGATACTCTATCTCAATCCACTTCATAATTCATTTTTTGAAAAAAATAATTGGTTTATACTCTAGCGTGGAATCTTTTCTGGTTGCATTTCCATTTTAACCACCCTAATCGGAATACAAACGTTTGTTCACCACAGAGTAATTGCAGGTGTTAGGTAGGCAATAAATATATAAGGGATACAAAGTCTCGTCTCTTAAAGGTTTGAAATGTGTATGTTTCTTTCCATAAACAATTCTTACCTAAATTTATATGCGTGGAAACACAACAACCATATTAGTAATTTCAAATTGAATTAAACATAACATTTAAAAACTTAAGATGAAGATAAATACTCCTTCCCCATCCTACATTTTAAGATAATTATCTCCAAGTTTCTTGATGGTTCACATTGCTATATTTATCGTTTTCCTTTACTTATTTATTTGCAATCTAGGAACAGTGGACTCAACATAAAACTTAACAATTCCTTAAACAAAATGGTTGAAAGTTAAGTTTAATTTGCAAATGAAGACTGAAATCAGAGTTTAAATTTTTTTTTTCTGGAAAAATAAAAGGAGTTGGTGAAAAGGTGTAACCCGCGAAATCGCCAAGAACAAAAGATTTATTTCTGCAAGAGACAGAAAATTTATCTCTGCCTTTACGTGTAAATGACTCACGATTGCTACCACAAAAGAGAAAAGGAAGTATGGTTTTCTGTGCTGCTGCTCCTCCTGCTGCTGAAGTCTTGGACTGACAGCTTTAGCAAGCCTCAGATATAGGCAAAGTTTCTTTTTCATTTCTCTAAATCAACTTTCCGAGGTATTGCACTGAATCTTTGCTCTCCATACTCATTGTTTTAGTTTTCTATTATTGCCACAACTAATTACCATACATTGAGCAGCTTCAAACAACACCTATTTATTGTCCCACAGTTTTGTAGGTCAGAAATCTGGTGTCAGTGGATCCTGGGCACTTATTTGAGACCCCTAGGGGACAATCCAGCTCTAGTCTCATTGAGGTGACTGGTAGAAATTCTGCTTCATGGGGTTGTCAGACTGAGGCCCCGTTTCTTTCTTGGCTTTTGGAAAGGAAGCATTCATAATTTCTAGAGCCACCTGCATCCCTTGGTTGGTTCACATTCAAGAGAATCCATGGCTAGTCAGTTCCATCTCATGCTTTCTCTCTCAGACTGATTCCTCTGTTTTCCCTTACCGCTTTTACAGGCCCTCCTGCTGTCTTTGGGCTCATTTGGATGTTTCCAGACAATCTCCCCCTTTTTAATGTCATCTAATTCCATCTTTTCATCTTCAAAGTCCCCTTCACAGCAGTGTGTAGAGTTGTGTTTGACTGAATAGCCAAAAGTCAGGAATCGTGGGGCATCTTTAGAATTAAGCCTCCCCTTGCCATGTAAGGGCCTATTTAGCCAGAGTGATTCCATCCAGTTAAGCAGTGATTTTGTTGTTTATGCAGTAAAACTTAAACTGACCCTGCCCCACCCCCCCAGGGAATTTACCAGTCCCAGGTAACAAAGCCCAAATACAGGGGTGGGTCAGGCCAGGTGGAGACATCCAATCAGTGGGGCATGCATACTGTCTCCCTAGCTACCAAGGAGTGTGAGCCCCGCCTTTTGGGCGCCAATTCTGACCAAGGTGATCGGCTAGTTCAAATAGCTACTATGGGGTGAATTGTAATTCAGTTGGCCACCTGTGTGTGACCTAGCATGACTGTGCAGCTTTCTCTGCGTGTTAAAATCTCATTGGCCACCTGCGTGTGGCCAGGCTCAACCACATGGCCTTTGCTCTATAAAAGTTAGTCTGTAAGGCCTCCTCTTTGTAAGAGATGGCCCCGAATGGCCAGTTTGATTCTCCATGCTTGGCACGAAAATAAAGCTTTGCTTGACCTTCATTTTGTATTAGTCTCACTCCTTTGATCACGGACCTATCATTGGGGGACCTTTCAGCCACACACACAAAATCCTCATATTTAAAAGTGAAGTTTTCTCACAGGACTTCCTATTTGTTCTTGCTTGAAATCAGAGAAACATATCAAAATTTACCTGCTTCATACTTTCACCCAAGTAAGACATACCTACTTTAGACTAAATAAAGTTCTAATCCAGTGAAGAATAAAGATATACCAGTCTATTGGTGGTAATTAAGAAGCCCACACTAGGGACGCCTGGGTGGCTCAGTTGGTTAAGCGGCTGCCTTCGGCTCAGGTCATGATCCCAGCGTCCTGGGATCGAGTCCCACATCGGGCTCCTTGCTCGGCAGGGAGCCTGCTTCTCCCTCTGCCTCTGCCTGCCACTCTGTCTGCCTGTGCTCACTCTCTCTCTCTCTGACAAATAAATAAATTTAAAAAAGAAATTAAAAAAAAAAAAGCCCACACTGATGGGGAGAGTCAGCCACTACCAGCAGAAGTGAACCCATCATGTTCATTTTTTTCTGAAATCTGTATCCAGGCCACCACTTCGGTAGCTGTGGATCAGTCCTGGTAGGAGTATATATATATATCTTTGCAGAGGTGACCTGCCCACACATCACTGCAAATTGCAATATATCATGTTATGTAGTCCCAAGTATGCCTTTTGCTAGTTGGGAACATTAAATATCCCCACTTGGAGATGCTCTCAGACAGACCAGAGGTACATATCTCAATGTGCACACACTGGTTAAGTGACCTTCAGCCTTTAAATCTGTAAAATTATTTCACGGGGTTTTTTTGTTTGTTCAATCATTCAACAAATACTAATGATTTCCATATATCATGTGATATACTAGATCTGGGAATAATATGGTGAAGATTCCATATTTGTATCAATCCAGAAAGTGTTTAATGTACATTTTACAGAAATTGGAACTGAATAAACCACTAAAAGTGAGTGATATTGGTTTTGTGTATTTGGACCTGCTTAACAACTTAAAGAAGTTTGAGAAAACTTTCTTGAGAGAAACACTTCTATGTATATGTGTCAAACTTCATATATACGATTTTGAGAAACCCATTGGGTATTCCATGCTTATATTCAAGGACTCACTTTTATTCATGTAATGCATATTAGAATTTTGGAATTTTACCGGGAAAAAGTGGAAACAAGATAACTCTTCATTTTCAAAGGCATATTGGGGAGAACTAATAGGGAATATACTGAGAAGAGAATGTGTTTGATATGACTGAGTTATTGAACATAGGTGCAGAAAATGCACCATATAAGAAACAGTAGCTACATCAAAGTAATACCACACATGGCTTTGTGAATTAAAGTGGAGAATTCACTTAGTACTTAAAGTATTAAGTTCACTTTTGGGTTCAGATTTTTAAATTGTGGTTTTGTCCTTTGTGTAGTATTATAAGAAAGACCTGGAACTTCCTTTCATTTTAGAGGGAATTTACCCTAAGAAAGCCTAGGGAATGAACTGTATAAGTCTCTCTAAACCTTAGGGAGGAAGCTTCCTTTTTTCCATTAAAATTATTTCCCTTGTGTTGAATTTTTTGCTACTCATTTATTTCAACAACTGTTAAGTTCAAAAGAGAAATTCATGTAGTATTAGAGCTATGTTAACTGAGAGTCTTCAAAATATTTAAATGATGCATTTTAAGTGGCCTGCAGCCTCTTAACTCTTAAGTCTTTTCTTTATAAAACAGCCAGAGTTTTCATTGCTTTTAATAAGCCTGGAGCAGAGAATATAAACTTAATTTTTAAATTGTTTTTGGAACTCTAAAGATAAATACACAACAGATTTTTTTTTTAAATAATAAAGGAAAATCAAGAATTTATCCTTAGGCAAATTAATAGTCTAATAAATTCCTCATTTTCAGTTTCTTCAGAATGACTATTTGAAAACCAAATATTGTTCCATTAATATAGACAAGGTCAATTTTCTCAATATAAATTTAATTTTGTAAAGGAAAACTTAATATGAAAGGCATATTTTAATTTGTATTTTTATTTTAAGAACAAGTTTAATTTTTTAAATAAAATCAAAGTTATCCTAATAGATGAATATGTATTTATATTATTCATTAATATGTTTGCCCTCCAATTTTATAAATGTACTATGAAACTATATTATGTTACTTTTAAGGATTATTTTTTCATTTATCATTAATTCATAATTTTAATTATTATTTCATTGCAGTAAGTATTTAAAAATTATTAGTTTTATCTGAAATTAAAGATAAACAGTCAAAAACCTTAACTTTGATTATCTGGAAATAACAACAATTACTATTATGAGGTTTTTGTTCTAATTTCATAGTGTATGCATAAAAAATGGTTTTAATGATATTTATTTAAGCTGTATATTTCTGTTTCTAAGCTCACATTCGTAAGAAAATGCCACAAAAATATTTGAATGACTTAATAGAGACAGAAAGCATAATTTTCATAAAATTAGCCAAGACATAGGTATCATAAAATAGCAAAAAAAATTCATAGAAAATATTCATTTTAAAAGGAAAGTATAATCAACAAGATTTTCAATATTCATCTATGTCACTGACTGCCCAAGAGATTGACTTAAATAAGGTAAAACCAAGCTTTTCTTTGTGGTCATGTAATCTACACATTATATGAGTTACACATTACACTACATATTACGAGAGTTATAGCTTTGATTCAGTATGTTTTTATGAGAAAGTAAACTCTAATTTTAAAACATAACTCCTTTGGTATAATCAAAGAGACTAAAAAAACTGAGACTTTGAGCTAATACTGTAATTGGGCAGGAGCTGGGGGACCCTTGTAAGGAAATGAATATATTTTGTAGATGGGAAAGACATGAATTATTAGGGGTCAGGATGAATGAGGACTCTCTGGCTAACTTCTTTGAATACATTCTTCTTCAATTTCTAGATCTGTGAGATTAAAAATGTGAATTATCAGCCCTATTCAGCCCCAGCCTCTAATGATAGGAAATGTATACCTCACTGCTATAGAAATTCTAATTCAAAAAGTGGTAATGTAAGATATTTTTATAGACTTTCCATGGGAATTCTGCAATTCTACCCAGCAAATGTTGGACATTCCTTAAGTTTTAGTCTTGGAATATTTTTTTTTTCTTGAAGGTCCTAAACATGGCCTATAGACTTAGTACAATTTCAATCATAATCCTGGAAGGCTTTTTCTTTTATAAATTGACAACCTGATTCAAAGATGAATATGGAATACAGGATGGTAACAGCACAACAATCTTTTAAAGGAAATACACATATGAAAAGCATGCAGTATATGTTTTAAGACATTATAAAGATAGTGGGAAATTTAAGTAAGGATTAATAAATAGATCAATGGAATACATCAGAGGATGTAGGAATAGAACTCCATTACATGGTTAATCCACACACATGTTTCCTCTCTGTTGAGGAAACACCATCAACAAAGCTGCTGAATCATCTGAATACACAGTTGATTGTTTTAGTAGCTTCAGTACAGCAGATCTAAATTATTTTTCTTATATATGTTTTTCCTGATGAAGTTACTCATGATACATAGTTATTATGTAACATGACACACAATTTTAATGCATACTTCAACAAAATAAGAGAGTAAGCAAAAAAAAAAAAAAAGGAAGAAGAAGAAAGAAAAAAAAAGTATTGGATCCACAGAGTAGGGATCCAACAAAAAAGAAGAGCAGTATATTGTTATTTATCAAAAGTCACTGTAAGTAGGGTTCTGATTAGAGTAAGGTGAGGGAAGGCTGGGAGAAGATTCCCTCAAGGAAACAGATAAAAAATATATTTGACCATTTAAAAGACAGAATCAAGGGGAGCTGTTCAGATGTAGTGGAAAAATGGAAAAACTAACTATATGTTTGAATATACCAGAGCAATTGAAAATACAGGGCAAATACCAACTCTTAAAAAAAAAAAAACAACTACAGAAACATTTTTTGATTAAAAGGAAATACAATTGTACCATCTGACTCAACAATAAGTATTATTACAGCTTGTGTTGATTAAAACTCAGTTAAGGTGTAGATATGTATTTTTATATATCAAACTTTTATATTAGAAAATAAGTTCTAAATTCTAGACAACTATCAGACTGAAAAAAAGTCTCATCTTTGTCTTTCATTATTCTCTATATACTGTATACTATTTTATTACTTCTTAGTGCTTCTAACTCCATGATATCATATTATAGTTTGCATTGATTGTTCATAAATGATTGGTCATAAATCAATCCTGATTGATCATAAATCTCAAAGACATCATTCTGAAAATGACCTAAGAAATCCAAAGTGTTTCTTTGATTTATTCTCTATTCCATTCTTACAATGACAATATTAATTCTCCTCCACTTTCCTCAAATATTAGAATCTCCACTTCTATTACCATTATTAAACACATATTCATTCTCAACCTCTATTTCAGAAAAATTCAGTAATTTAATATTTTAATGGCTACATATTTCAAATACTAAACTTAAGGCCAAAAATTTTTATATTACCCTTTTCTTTGTTAACAACAGAGCATCTATCTCTCATGTGTGTTAAATACAGATTATTTCATCTGTACATTGAAGTCCAAATCATTCTCAAATTTACATTATCAAATACAACTTTTCTCCTTTGTGTCAATTTAACTTTGTCCCATTCAAGTAATAATTTCTATCAAACTTAAAAATAGTTTTATCCATTAGAAATAAAGCAATTTCTAGGGCCCTATTTTTTGTTCCAGGATATTGTTCCATATATCATTTGGTTATATTTCCCATGATCTAACTTTTTGAAAGGTTTTTCAAACCCACTGTATTCATTTTTTCACTTCTCATTTGCTACACTCCCAAATGGTTCTGACTTCACTCTGCTGAAAAGTCTCTCACTAAGGTCATTCCTTCAAAACCATGTCATACATCATCATCAAGGATCATGGATGTCATCATTGATGACAATGAATATCAGCTCTTATTTTACTGGGCCTCTCACCAGCATTTAGTGTTGATAACTACACCCTCTTTAAACTTTTTCTCCCCTAGATGTCTGTATTTCAAATAATTAATGTTTTTGTTTTTGTTTTTCCTATTATCACTCTAAGCGTTTTCTCTTTCCTCATTGAAGTTCTTCAGTACTGGCCCTAGCCCCTACTGTCTTCTCAAGTTATTTTCTTTCCCACAGGACCTCCTCTATATTCAAAGATTCCATTACTGCTTATATGCAAATGAATCTCTAATGATTCTCTTTTTTATATAAAGTTGTTGCTTTTTTTTTTTTTAAGATTTTATTTATTCATTTGACAGAGAGAGAGAGATCACAACTAGGCAGAGAGGCAGGCAGAGAGAGAAAGGGAGAGAAGCAGGCTCCCCGATGAGCAGAGAGCCCCATGCAGGGCTGGATCCCAGGACCCTGAAATCATGACCTGAGCCAAAGGCAGAGACTTAACCCACTGAGCCACCCAGGTGCCCCTCGAATGATTCTTAAAGCCAGAAACCCATTGCAATTCAGATCCATCTCTGCGGTTCATCCCATTCTTAATTACACAAAAATATTTCATACAATGCTTAATCAAATCTAAACTCATTTTAATCTAAACTCAATTTAGATTTGATCGGTCTCCTACAAATGCGGTCAATTTCTAATACTGTCTTTTTCACTGAGCCATGCTAACATCTATCTTGCTTTTGAAACGAACAACCTAAGCTTTATCCTTGACAATTGTTTTCACTTTTCCCAAATAGTTTCCTTTAACCAGGTGTCCTCACATGTGATTCCTAAAATCACTCTTAAAATATACACTTCTTTAGAGGAAGATTAGTAAATATGACAACACAACAACCCTGTTATTAGTTCCCTCATCCCTGTATGTAGCTCTCAACACAATTACAGTTTGAAATTGTGAGAAAATTCTGTGTTGATGCCACTCTTCCATGTGACGTGTTATGCTTCCTGTATCTACCTTTGCTCACCACTATAAATGCCATTCCAGTAAAATTGTCTGAAAAATAGAATAATGTGAATATATGAATAAGGTACTTATTTGAACCACCCCCCGTATAAATTGAAAAAATGAATCAACAAATGTGTCAACCAACTGCCCCAATTGCAACCACGTGTTTTGACCACTTTACTCTGCTGAAATGACATGATATCAAACCCGTGATTTCTAAGAGCATTATATACAAAGTAAGTTTAAACTTGTCTCGGCTTCTCAGCAGCATTGGATCTAGATATCTATACTTCCTTTTGTATATTATCTCTTCTCTTGATTTTAATAACTTACAAATAGTTGTTTTGAAAAAACAGATCAACTAAGTTAGGAGGACACCAATTTATTGTGTATTTTAAGGATACTAATTTTTTTAAGTAGGTCCTATTAATTTTGCAAATACTGTGGATAGGTGTAAGAAATATCAGTTAAACAGAATGAGTGATCATTAAATATTTTAATATTATCACAGGTACTATTTATTTCCCAAATCTAGTAGAAATCCAACCAGTTTGGTTAACAGAATTTCAGTCTTTCTCTTGAGTCTTACAAGTTAGAATATAAGAAAATTATTCTACACCTGATCCATATCCTTTATAAAGCCTTCATGTTCTCAGTCACAGGCTTGATTCACATGTCTAGTAGGAAGAATAAATAGTAGGATGATGTGACTTCATATCTTTTAATCTATTTCAATTTAGAAATAATGCTAACCTATAATCTGCTTAGTTACATAATCTATGTGAGCAAATTTTGGGGATTCGTGTTATAGTACACACATATTCTTTAGTTCACATCTTTCAAACTGAAACATATGAACTGAATAAATATGTGAAAGTACAATATCACTGCACTAAATTAGGGCAGAAATGCAGTGGAAGGTCATATTTCTCTGTAAGTCATTGAGCAAAATACTTGAGCCATGCCGAGTACAAAATCTTTTGTTAAGGCTGATTAGTTTGCAGATTGTAAAATGCCCTAATAGTTCCAATAAATTAGAGCCACCTTTCTCAGAAGAAAGTGACTAACAATATTTAGTAGCTGAGTTAAACAAAATAAATGTCTTAGAACTTGGCCAGAGGCTGAGATTTTAATTAGTTATTAAGGTGTTCAGGTTAATGTAAATCAGATTTGCCTTTTCTAGCTAAAGAATCTAGATTGACAGTGGCATTAAATCTTGAATAAACACTGATCTGCCAGTGCTTGCAAAAGCCTGACCTGAAAAAAACAAAAAAGAAAAAAATATATATTAATAGAGTATTTTTATTAATTACCAAGCTTTTTCTTTGTATAACTTAATCAGAGATGTACCCGTTCAAAATAGATATGTAAATGCTGATAATTAAATGAAATATTTTTAAAACTGCTTGTTAGAGTTAAGTGATTACTCTTGCCTTTTCTTTCTTTGTTTCTTTGTTCTTTCTTTTTCTGTTAATTTCCCTTCTTAATGACCCAAAACAAGTTTCCTGACAGTATTCCTAAATAAAACCATCCCTCCTCACAAATTTAAATGTATTATAATTCTTTGATTAAGAAAAACAATCTACCCTTTCTAACATTTCTAATTAAAAGCATTTAATTTTCAGTATACCTACCTACCCTCCTGCCTTATAAATACATGCATGTATTAGTTAAAATTTAAAAACATGGCATGTTTAATGGACCTTTTTCCTTCTTTTTCTCCTTAACACTTACTTTCCTTTTATGTTCTCCCTCTACAAATACCAAGACATTCTATCTATTAACTTATCTACACCCCATGCAGTAGTGTATCTACAATGGGCATACATACGACAGATGGGGAAATCAAGGGACAGAGTCATTTCAAGGACACAAATTTATGATTGAAAATGACAGCTTTTTAGGATGGCCGCATAATGGTTATGCAGAATCAGAAAACTGTATCTAATTACTGACTAATAATTAAACTTTAGGGTCACCTGGATTGCTGAGTCACTTGAGTGTCTGAATCTTGGACTCCATTCAGGTCATGATCTCAGAGTTTTAAGATCAAACCCCACATGGGCTCTGCACTCGGCAAGGAGTCTGCTTGAAATTCTCACTCTCCCTCTGCCTCTGCCCCCTCCGCCCCTTCTCTGCTCATTCTCTCTTTCTTTCCTTCTCAAATAATAAATAAATAAATCTTTTTTAAAAGGGCATTAGGTTTTCTTAGTATTTGTGTATGAATTTTAAAGATTAGTATTGAAAAAATTCCTGGTAATTTAGCAAGAGTGCTGCAAAAGTGTTCCTTCTTTTCCTAAATAACTCATGAAATACAAGATTATTAGTTTCCTTGGTTTGCTTACTGATGTTAAATAGTAAAAAGGGGAAAGCAAAATGTCAAGCCTTTGTACATTCAACTACTTATTCCTTTGTCAGAACATACTCTGGGGAAGAAAGGGAAGCATACCCAGAGGGGAATTTTTTTGTGGAGAGAATATTGGGAGGAGGGTGACTCCCTGAAGAGAAACTGAGGGAGAACCAGTAATGGGAGACAAATATTCAAGGTGAGTTTCCTGAAAATGACAGAATTCATCAGAAGCCTTTCCTTATTTCAAAATGTTATTTGTTATAATAATTAGTTTCTGATTGCTGTACATTCTTTGGTGATCTGAGGTTTGTACTGACTAGTAATAGATATTTGAAGGGAAAAAATGTTGAAATGAATAAAGTACATGTATATATAAAATAGAAATAAAATAAAATACAAAACTTTCTTTGTAAAGACTGTGCAATATTTCCACAAATAATGGTGCATCTGTTCTCTGAGTGAGAGGAGAAATTACAGACCAGAAGAGCTATTTTCATTTAGGTTTGAAAAGGATGACAGTGGCTCCGGGATTGAGCACTGGAGATGGCAAAATTAGAGGCAGAGAAACTGATAGGGATGATGTTGACAGATAAGAAACAGTGGTGGACACAAGAGCTAGTCATACTGTGGATCTATTCTGAAGATAGTGCTAATTGGGTTTCTTGTTGCATTCAACACATGGTGTGGGAGAAACAGGATTTGAGGAAAATTCAAGTCTTTTGGCCCATATCAATAGAATGACAGAGTTTCTTTGTACACATTTTTATATGTCTTTTTATAAAATATGGAAGACTGAACTAAAAGTAGATTTTGAAGGGGTGATTGAAGTATGGAAAGGTCATCAGTGCAAACTGGGGCACGTTAATTTGAGATTGCCTATTGGATGTTCAAGTAGAAATGCTGAATATTTAGTTAAATATATGAGCCTGGAATTTTAAATAATGGCTGGACCGTGCTCTTGTTTTAGACTCCTCTGCATTTCCATGATACTTATAGCCATGAGACATGATGTAGTAATTGTGGGATGAACATGGATCAGGAACAAAAATGATTCCAAACTAAAGTAGAAGCATTTCAAAGTTAAGTGATTTGAGATATGATGATGAACTCATAAATAAAAAAGAAGGGACTTCAAGGGAGAGATGAGAGAGAACAGAGGGTGTGTTGTTCCTGAAATAAAGAACAGTTTATGGAAGGAGTATGTGATCAGTGCTGCAGGGAAATCAAGTAGGAAGTGAATTAAAAATTTCTATTGGTTTTTCCAAGTGAAAGTTATTTGTGACATTGGTAACTATGTTTTCTTTTATCATAGTGTTAGGGTGACAACTTGATTATGATTGGTTCGAGTGACAATGAAGTATAATACAACAGATATTTACGCCCTTATCTTTAAAAAAGAATGATAATAATAACTTCTTCATAGAGTTTGTAAGGATTAAATTGGATGATTTTCATAGATTGTTAAACATAGTGCCAGATACATAGTAAATAATTTTTCAAGAATATGTTTAAATCTTTATCATAATTATTTTCATTATTTTTAATGGACTTGCATTAAAATAAAGGAGGAGTAGTCAGAAAGGACTGTGCCATAATTTCTAAGTTTAAAAAAATGTATAGTATTTTAGTTATTGAAATTGCAAAATCATTTGATAAGGCTTACTGGAATTTTTTTTATTTTATTTTATTATTTTATTTTTATTTATTTTAAAGAATTTATTTATTTGACAAAGAGAGAAAGAGCAGAGGGAGCAGCAGAGAGAGAGGGAGAAGCAGGCTTTCCTCTGAGCAGAGAGCCCAATGTGGAGCTCCATCCCAGTACCCTGGGATCCTGACCTGAGTGTAAGGTAGCCACATAAGGGACTGAGAAACCCAGGCGCCCCTAGCTTACTGGAATTTTAAAAGATATGCTAAAATAGCTTGAATCAGAGAGCAAAGGTTGAAGTCCATTCCTTGCCTTTTTCAGAGTTGCATGTACTTTCAAATGAAGTATACTAGGTACACAAAGTGTACTTTATGGTCTGTAGTTTTATATTTGGAGGAGGATGGAACTGGAAACGTTTTGTAATTTAGGTGGAGTTAGTGTAAGTCAGTTTATCTGAATGAGGTTTGTCTCCGAGTTTCATCGAATACACAGGAATGGCAGGCACCCATACCCAAACTGGATATTTCTGCTTGCATTGATCTAGAACCTTCACTGTTAAAGCAGGGACTGAAGGTGAGGTGTTCTGCACACTCTGTTCCTATGTCCCTCCTTCTCCGACTTTCTCTGTATCTGTTACAGTCTGTTTTTTTACCTGTTTCTCACTTCTGTGTCAGCAAATCCATGAATATAATAAAAAAGAAGAAAAATATTTGAATGAATATTTTGCCGCATTAGCATCTTTGACTGGAAATGAAAACTAGCCCTTGGTGTAAAGAGCTTTCACTGCCACACGTGGCAGCCCCCTAGCAACGATAAGACTGTATCCATGCAAGAAACATGCTTCTCAGTTTGGACTCAATAATGAAATGTATGCAATTATGGGGTAATTAAAAATGCATACCTTCACGGACTCCTGCTCTTGGATAACAGATATGAAATCCGCATTTTAGACTAGACTCTAATTCCTGTGACATTGTTAGAAAAGGAAAAATTAGTCTGAATAAAAAAAAAAGCAAAAACAGAAGAATCAGAGTCACAATCAGAAGTTTCAAGATGATTATCCTAATATTCATAGTACATTCATTTGCATATTGATGAGACAGATCTTATGCCAATGTATTTATTCAGCAAACTCTTGTTGCCACTCACTCTGCTACAGTGCCCAGCCCACAGTGATGAAAATCCAGTCCCTTCTCAGAAAAAGCTCATAAGCATCGCAGGAGAGAGATGTTTGTAATGTAATACACATAATGGAGTACTGTACTAATTAATGAACCAACAGTCTTGACAGAACAGGGTAAAGTCTATAAATCTACTTAATATTTAAAAATTAACATATGCTCAGATACACACACTTGTACACACACACATACACACACACTATGGGGAAGATTTTTATAATCAGGATCTGGTTACTGGTTGATTATTCATGTTAAATAAAGTAAAGAAGTTTCAGTAACCCCTAGTGTTACAAATTGGACACTTCAGTATATTAAGAAACAGGGTATGCAAGAATAATTTGGAAATGAATAGCAATTTATCCCCCAGCCTTCATTAAAATTCAAGTTTTTATTTAAATGCCTTTACAAGTAAAAATTAAAGTGGTGAAATTTAAGTACCAAATAGTTAATTATACTTTATCACAAATTTAAAAAAAAAAACCTGCATTTTCCATTATTTCCATCTATTGTCCAAACAAAATATTGTGAGAATAATGAAGTGTTTTAGGCATTTATTTTGCCTATCAATTAGTAAATAATATTTAAGCTTTATTATTTATGTGAGGATTCTGAAGTCTGCTCATTGGAGTCAATTTCCCCTGACATAATTTTATTTAGTTATGCATTTATGGTTTCTCCATGATTTAATAGCTCATTTCTTCTTAGCACTCCATTGTCCGGATGTGCCCCTGTTTATATAGACATTCATTTACTGAAGGACATCTTTGTTGCCTTGAAGTTTGGGCATTTATTTATTTATTTATTTAAAGTGTTGGGTTTTTTTGTTTTTTGTTTTTTTTTTTAACCAGACAGAGATCACAAGTAGGCAGAGAGGCAGGCAGAGAGAGAGGAAAAGAAGCAGGCTTCCTGCTGAGCAGAGAGCCCCATTCGGGGCTCGATCCCAGGACCCTGGGACCATGACCTGAGCCAAAGGCAGGTTTAACTCACTGAGCCACCCAGGCGCCCCAAGTTTGGGCATTTATTAACAAAGCTTCTGTAAACATCTGCGTGCAAGTTTGGGTGTGGACATTAATTTTCAACTCCTATTGGTAAACACCTAGGAACAGGATTGTGGGTCATAGGGTATAAGCATCTTTAGCTTTGTAATAAAATGCTAAACTGTCTTACAAACTGTACCGTTTTGCAATCGCACCAACAATGTGTAAGAGTTGCTGTTGCTTCACGCTGCACTAGCATTTGGTGGTGTCACTGGTCTGAATATCAGCCACTGTGATTGGTGGGTAAAGGTGTCCTCATTTTAATCTGCATTGATGTATGTTGCCCAGCATCTTCGTATATACTTATTTGCCATCTCTATGTCTTCCTTCAAGTGTCTTTTAAGGTCTGTATGTATTGTAATTGAGTTGTTTGTTTCCTTAAAGTTAAGTTTTAAGAGTTTTTCATATCTTTTGAATAACAGTCCTACATCAAATATGTCTTTTGCAAAGATACTTTCCTGGCCTGTGGTTTATTTTCTAATTCTTTTGATATTGTCTTTCTCTGAATAGTTTTGAATTTTAATAGAGTTCAGCTCATCAATTATTTCTTTCATATACTATTCCTCCATATTTTATCTAAAAAGTCATCACCCTTCCAGGGTCACCTAGATTTTCTCTTATGTTATCTTCCAGAAATTTTATATTTGTATTTTATATTTTGTGTATAATCCATTTGAGGTTTTTTTTGTTTTTGTTTTTGTTTTGTCAAGGGTGTAAGGTTGAGGTCTAGATTCTTTTTTTTTCCCATGTAGATATCCAGTTGTTCCAGCACCATTTGTTTAAGAGAATATCTTTCTCCACTATATTCCCGTAGATACTTGGTTAAGTAGCAGTTGGTTAAATTTATATCAGTCTATTTTGGGGTTACACTTTCCATTTATCTATATGCTTACTAACACCACACTATCTTGATTACTGTAACTTTATAGTAAGTCTAAAAGTCCGTTCTCCAACTTTGTTCTTCTCCTTCAGTGTTGTGCTGGCTATTCTGGGTCTTTTGTCTCTCCATATAAAGTTTACAATGTTTTTCTGTTAGTTTTTCTTTTTTGTTTGTTTGGTTTTTTATTTTTAGAGAGAGGGAGGGAAGGACAGAAAGAGAAAGAGAGAATCCGAAGCAGGCTCCATGCTCAGTGTGGAGCCCAAGGCAGGGCTTGATCTCATAGCCCTGAGATCATGACCTGAGATGAAATCAAGAGTCAGACACTTAACCAACTGAGACACCCAGTTTCCCTTCTCCATACAAACTTTAGAGTCAGTTTGTCAATATCTAATATCAATAAAATAATTTTCTTGGAAAGTATGCATCTTTTTTATGATTTTTTAAAATTTTGAAATTTATTTAAGAGAGAAACAGAGAAAGAACTAGAGTGAGGAGAGGAGCAGAGGGAGAGGGACAAATAGACTCCAGGCAGAGTGCAGAGACTGACGTAGGGCTCTACCTCAGGACCTTGAGATCATTACCTTAGCTGAAACAAGGACTGGATGTTTAACTGACTGTGCCACCCAGCCACTCTGAAAAAATACATTTTTAATACTTGTTTTCCTCTGACTTCTGTAAAAAAAGAGTATGCTTTGTCTTTCATAGACATCAATTTTTTCCTATTATGATAAAGATTGTATTTAAATTTATGGAGAAAAAATGAATGTTTCATTGCTCCATTGCAGGATAGTTGCTAGAAAATATTCTTCACTATGAAAAGGTTTTATTTTATTACAAATTTTTTCTTGGCTCCTTTCTGTATAGATGCTACAAATGTTCCCTTACTGGTTGAGATAGGTTCTCCATGAAATAGCTAAGTATAACATGTTCCCTTTTGTAGTATTGGGGAGAAGGTTGTTTTCCTTACCAGCTTGTCACAGTACACAAAACCCTCCTGTTTCTGTTGTTCTACTCATGTATTAATTTCTCCTCATATCTCTTACTTGTGTTTGCCTTTGCCCATTCTCACCAGAATGTTGGCTCCTGAATGTGAATCCCAGGTCTCAATCCATTGCCTTAATCCCTTTTTTTTTTTCTTTATGTGTTTCAGAGGCATATGCTAGTTATTCATTTTTTTTTAATGAAGGTGAATGATTAAATAAATGTTTTAGGTTACATAAGAAAAGGATAATTACCAAAAAATATATTTGAAGAAATTTCAAAATAATTGTTCTTTTTAGAAAAGTATGGTATTTCCGTAATTGCCTTGTATACAGGGTTGTATGTCAAGAAAAAGAGAAGAGTGCCTTGGTAAATATGTAAATTTTTGTTTCAAGTACTAGCAATAGTTTTTAGTTAACTTTTTTGCCATAAACATGCTGATCTTGCTGGTTATTCCTGATGTTGAGCAGAAGGCAGATGTGAAGCAATGTGAAGAAAGACCATTCCTAAAATAGTTTTTACATTACATAACTAGGAACCAAAGCATGAGTCTTAGCTACAGAAGTCATAAAGCATTTTATTTTCACCTTGCCAAAGTGATAGTGAGAAAGCTAATAGCCTTTAATAGCCTTTTGAAGAGCAGGGTTGATTCATTCATGCAGTGTTGAAGGTAAAAAGTTTAAGAAAACATGGTGTTTAAACTGTCATTTCCAAATCCTTTTCTTTGTTCATTTGAAAAGCAGATGCAACTTGTCAAGTTGACATAGCTGAAAGGTGTTTCCCTGGGGATGCCATGATTTTCTGTCTCCTGGGTCACATATTAGAAGATGAAAATGTTTTCTCTTTGAAATGCCTTTGTGGTTTAAATTCAAGTGACATCAACTGCAAATAGCCCGAAGCAAAGCTAGCTTTGATTGTTCCTTTGCCTTGAATGATCTAGTCACTTTGGAAAAGACAACTCACATCAAGAGGAAAATGCTTAAAAATGAAATATGGAAGGAAAAGTAATATTTTAAACAATACAGATTTAGTTCCTGGGATAATGATCAGCCCACTAACTGCCTTGGGATTACTATTTCATTTTGACTTTCAAAGTATATATTATGTTGAAACAGATTATTATGTACCCGGGACACAGGTATAAGAGCACCTGGCTCCGGGAGCCCAGACAGACCATGCTGAGGCACTGGCCGCTGAGAAAACCCAAAGACAGAGAAACAAGTGGTGGGGAAACAAGAAAATGATTTGTATCATTAAGGCAAGAAGGCAGTGGAGTAATGTCTTGAAGACTGTCTCCAAAGTGCTGATTTATATAAGGAAAATGAAGGACAAGGGTTCGTGGGTACAGGCAGATGGGCAGGCAGTAAGGATCAGGTCAATCATTGTCTTGAGGTCAATCATGTGGAGTTTTGCTGGCATCAGGCTGTATTATTGCTTGAGGAGGTAATTTCCATTACCTTTGCCCGCAGGGTCTTCTGCCTGAGTTAAGAGAGAAGCTGGAAGGATTTAATCAATAGAAAGTACAGAATGAGGTCAAAATGGAGGCAGTTGGAATCCTCCTTCTATTATTGTTGCTATCATTATTGTTGTTTGGAGTCTAAGGTCCAGAGCATGAAGTCATTGTCTCACTGCAACATTCTTACAGATGACAAAACCAGCAATTGGCGAACCTAAGTAGTTTCTTCCTGCTATGTTCTTTATAAGTCACGGACTTCATCTGTTTTACACCATGCTCAGTTCACCACACCATTATTTCCCAGAACAAGGTTTCAGAACCAGAATCACAGCAATGTTCCAAGAACTAGAATTATAATAGTTCTACAACTTCAATCCCTCTTGGGTCATACAAAGGAGAGGGAGCCGATGGCCAGCTGAAGAGAACGCATAAACTCACACGCTGCAACCTCCTCCCACCCGCTACTCCTGGGTGGGACACCTGTGACCTATCTTCAGGAATCTCCTAACCATCTTAATGTTAAAGCCTTGCCAGAGGGAAACAACTTTAGCTTGATAAGCCAGTGCTCCAATATCCTGAGGGTCTTCTTTAACGTATGAATACCCTCTTGAAAGCTCCCTTTTCCTTACATCCCCCAACTCTCAAGTATGTAGTCAGCCACACAACCTCACAAGCCTTACAACCCCAGCTTTCTGCCTACGGGTCCTGACCCTTGCTTCAATAAAACCACCATTTTGCACCAGAGACATCTCAAGAATTCTTTCTCGGTCCTGGACTCCGGACTCCACCCCACTGAACCTCACCTATATTCCAAAACCACACCCCAAAGAACCATTTCATATGAAAGGCAGTGAGAAATAGAGGAAAGGGGAAAAGATTGCGTTAGTTTAACTCATAATTCCTCAATTTTATCTGACCATCTACCTCATTTTTTTTCCCTACACAAATCTGTCATAATCCAATATGGCCAGTCTCTTTCAAATCCATTTTGGTAAACCTTGGAATATACCATATTAAAAAGAAGTGAATCTTAGAAGGAAGACCTCAAAAATATATATTATATGTATAGATTATATATATATAACTGTATTATATTTAACTATATATATTTTGTGTGTGTATATATATATACACACACACACACATATATATATGTATATGTATTTTACTATTTACCTGGTTGATTCTCATTATTAACTAATAGTCTTCTACTACTTTAGGAGGACTGACCTTGAATTGTATAGTATATAGCTTTATTTCTATGATAGAAGTCATAGAAATATTTTTTCTATTTCTTCTATTTCTAGAAGAGTTTTAGTGGGGTCAGTCAGGATTTTTGATAACCTGTAACTGAGTAAGGGACAGACAGGCTAGGTAGGGAGAGACAGGTAGGAGAATAGTGGTCAGGTTTACAGGTTTACAAACATGCAGAGGTATTAAGGAAACAGAGACAAGGGAACAAACCAGACCACCCATCCCTAGCTGTCACTGGTGGAGTCTTTTTTTTTATGACAGTCACCTGTGACCAACCAGACCTTAAAAAGAAATAAGCCATTAAAGACGTTATCACAAGTGCTTACTCAAACTGAGTAAGGGACAGGTGGGGCTAGCTAGGGAGAGATAGATAGGGGGTTCTGTGATCAGGCTCACAGAAATTCCAAAAACATGGAGATGTGGGAAAACCAGAGATAAGGGAACAAAGAGGATCACCCTGCCCTGGATGTGTGGGTGGGTGTCTTTTTTTATGGTATTCATAACATGTGACCAACAAAGAATAACCCCACCCTAAAAAAGAAGTACGCTACTGAAGGTGTTATCACTAGTCCTTGCTCAGTGGTGATACCAACAGAGATGTTAAAGGAATTTAAGTTCCTGGGTTAGCTTTCTATAAAGGACTAACCCTAAAGGTTCTCAGTGGCAGCCCTGTCGGGACCCTTCTCACTCTCGAGAGCTTTTTCTGTATCTTCACTTAATAAATTTCTATCACTTTGCTCACGTTTGTCCACGAGATTTGTTCTTGGACTTCACGAGACATGAACCTCACTCTCCAGCTTCATAATCATATGCAAACATACATTTGTGTTTCCACTGGACATTTATTTGTTTCTAATTAAGAAACCTAACATATAAAAAAAAGATACCTTGCATATGTATTTTTAAAAATTTTATACATGTATATATAAAGAAAATATTTTTAATGTTCCACAATGCTTATTCAATGGGGATAGAAAACTTTTTTCCTACTTCATGATGATAGAAGTAGAACTTATATTTTGCCTGTTCTTACTGAGAATATAGCTTTTGGGGCTTCTCATTAATGTTGATATTTTATAGCATCTGCCTACACACTTTGCAGTTGCATGTAGAACACAAATTGGATCAACTCATTTGTACATTTTTTATTAAGTACTTGCCTGGGGAAAGTATTCCACTGGCTTGCCTGGCAATTGCTCTGTGACAAACAGCTGAATCATTTTACTTTATCTTAGATGAGCCATATTCACTTTCATAATCTGCTTCATTTGCTACTGTCAAGGTATCTATGCTACTGATGGGGAGTTCTACCTCCTCATAAATACCAATTTGATATTATTTAAACCTCTCTCTTACTATAGGAATTAACATAGCATTAAAATGATCTTAACTCAAATTAAATTTATTTTATGCTTAATATTTATTAATGGAAATCAAAATAGGTATTATGCAACATCTTATTAAAAAAGTGTACATATATTATTTATATTACATTGACAAGGAAATTACAAACATTTGTGTACTACCCTCTTAAATTCAAAAGATAAGTTACTAAATGCTAAGGCTAAAATGCGTTCTAAGAGATTCACGGTTTGATTAAATCATTCAAATCTTACTGCTTAATGGAGGAGACAAATAAAAAAGTTGCAACATGCTGTGATACAAACTAAAAAAAGTTTAAGGGACAAAATATTAAGAAAGCACGAAGGGGGGGCACCTGGGTGGCTCAGTAGGGTTAAGGCCTCTGCCTTCGGCTCAGGTCATGATCTCAGGGTCCTGGGATCGAGTCCCACATTGGGCTCTCTGCTAGGCAGGGAGCCTGCTTCCTCCTCTCTCTCTCTCTCTGCCTGCCTCTCTGCCTACTTGTAATCTCTCTCTGTCAAATAAATAAAATATTAAAAAAAAAAAAGAAAGAAAGCATGAAGGGGGGAAAAACATGAAGGAAACACACATCAGCTGTGGAGAAGGAAACATGGGAGCTTTCCTGAAGCTATGGAGAAAGGGAATAGGAGGAGATGGACTTTTAAGTGCTGAAAGATCAATCAGGATTAGTCTGGTAAGAACACTTTACTCCCAAGTCGAGTCTATTCAATGTTCAGAGATTAGAAAGAACTTGCCAAGGTTGCTTAGAGAACTACAAGGAATTGAGTGTGAGTGGACAAATGTGTGTGGCCAGGTGGAATGATAGGAAGATTTAGGAGAAGTGGCTGGAGAGGTTGAGAAAACTCTGATTATCCATTACCCATATTGTTAGGCTTTAGAGTTTAGGTTTATTATAAAGTATTGAAAATTCATGATGTAGTTAAAACATAGAATGACTTGTTTAGTAAGCAACTGAGCATAAAGATCTGTCTCAAGAAAAAGATCTAAGCACATGATTGATTTTCAGGAGCCATCGGTCTATGGATGAAATTGAGCCTATGGTATATACAAATATAAGAGAAGAGAACTGGAGAACTTTTGCAATCCTTAAGAAAATTTGAAAGAAAGAGTCAAAAGATTTCAGTGTGAATGGGGATTGTTGGGGAATGCAAGGAAAGACCATTTTCCAAAGTGCTGTGACAAACAGTCCTCAGCACATCATCGTTCTTCCTTGTGAACCAAACCTGCCATGTGTTCACATATCAAGATGGCAGCAGATTCTGGAATGTCTCTCCCAGCTCCAAGGGATAATCTGAATTTACTGGATTTCAAACAGTATTAGTTGATCTCTTTTGTGATAGATTATATGGAGGTAAGCCATTAAAGCTACCATGAGTTCCACTAGGCTTTACTTACTACAAAAACATTGTCTTTATAAAAGTGATGGGCTGCACAAGGGAAGATCCTCTTTGTGTCACTGCTTCCTTTCTTCGAATTTTAGACTCTTGGGTTGAGAAGTGATGTCCAGAGCACTGGCTCTATATCTTGTTTCAACAGATAGATGCACAAGGAAGTCTGCTTAGTTTCCAACTTTGATGAGTACTAACGTGGTGTCTGGAGAAAACTTCCTCCAGATTTATTTTTACATATGACAATTTAATGCCTTTGCTGTGTAACCCATTGTCAGTGTGTATGTGTGTGTGTGTGCATGTGCACGGGTGCGATCGCTTGTATGAGAGAGAAGGAGAAGAAGAGGGAGCAAGGGAGAGGGAAACTTGTCTGGCTTGCATCCAAATATATCAATGAGATATTGATAGAATTGTCAGAAGTGCAAATCTGATAAAAAAGTAAAGTGATGGCTGAAATATAACCACAAAATCCAACTTCAAAATGAATTCTAAGAAAATATAACTAAAAAGAAAAACCCCCAACTCAGAAAACCTTTCCATCAAAGTAGCAGAGAAAGAAACTGGCTTTATTATTGAATAGGCATGAACCAGAATGATTCACATCACAGATAATGCTCTAAGAAATTGCAAAGAAAGAAAGAAATCTCACCCTTCTGTGTAACCAAGTGGATAAATCCATCACGTGAAGGTTCTCAATATGAACAATAATTAGTCTTCAATTAAGATTACTTAACAGAATAATTTGTCACACATAGTTCATCCCAGATTCACCTGGTAGTTGAGATGATCATCGGCATTAATTAATTGGCTTTATACAATGGAAAAATAAACAACCTCATTATGGTAGAAACATCCTATATTCTGGGATATTTATACACTATCATTTGCCCTACTTATTTATGAGCTTGAATACATTGAGAAAAGAGAAGGAGATTCCACTTTTTAAAAGACATTTAAAATTGCAACCTCTCTACATCTTTTCTTCCCATTAGGATGATGTTTCTATTATCTTCACTATATTCTTATTACCTGAACTAAAGCTGACATTTAGTGTGGCTCTAAATTCACTGCCACATGCTAAGACACTTTATCAAATAAATATTGCCATATAGTTTTGAAATCTTTGGAAGGGAAAGATTCATCTTCAGCATTAGGACTATTCCCAAAATTGCTGAATGTAAATTAGTATTATAACCCAACGTCCTGGCTGAAACTGTTCTGTAAAAGTCATGGCCTTACTAGTAAATTCCTGTTAAATCTAAATCTAATTGAAGACAATTCATTCATTACCTTTCTTCTCAGTTACTATATTAACTTTCACTTTGTTCAAGGTATGTTTTTATTCATGTTGTATTCTGGAGAAAATGTGATAATTTTCTTCCTGCTGGCAATGAGGTGGTGATTGGTTGCATAAAACAAAATCTCTCATTCCCTGCTCCACTGGGGTAAAAAAAGTGGCAGACCAAATCAAAGACCTAATAATCAGTGTCCAAAAGTCATTGAAAATTAAATGTGTGAAAGCTGAGAAAATATAAGAAGAGAACCTAACATATGGGTTGGAGAACCACAAAATTTTGGATTCCTCATTCTCTTCTAGACCTTTAAGACTGTTAAAATGACTTACTTCTTCAAAGTGCTAGAACATCCCCAATACTGAAAAGCAATACTCTTCCCCACAAGACAAAATGTTTTGCTATCTGTTCCTATCCATTATCTCTAAACCTAGGATTGAGTTACACCATAAATCAACTGGAAAGAAAGAGTGTTTATCCATAGTAGCTGCATGACCTAATCAATGTGTAAGGACAAGAACCAAGAAAAAAGGTGGGGGCTAAATTTTAAAGTTTTTTTTTTTTCCCTAATCAAGAGGATCATAATTTGAACATAAAATTTGATAAGAATGAGTTTATTGATTAAAAGTATCACTTTATTTTTATTTCTTTTTTTATTTTATTAATTAGCTAATTAATTTACTTACTTTAGAGAGAGACAGAGACAGAGCATGCACAGGACAGGGGGTTGGAGGCAGAGGTAGAGGGAGAGAGAATTTTAAGCAGGCTGCAAGCCCAGTGCAGAGCCCAGTGAGGGGCTCATTCTCACAACCCTGAGGTCATGACATGACTAAAATCAAGAGTCGGATGCTTAACAGACAGCCCCCCAGATGCCCCAGAAGCATCACTTTACATACAGAATTTGATATCTTGACAAAGTCCCCACTCACTATCTGGTTGATTCTTAGAGTCATGGAAAAAAATCATGGCCATGCTGAGTGAAGTTGAAATGCTCGCATTATCATGGCAGATACTGAAGTAAAAGATTAAACAAACCATAGGAAAGTGTAAGTACTCGACGGGATCTACCAGGGGTGCAGTATTTGTCTTACATGTATAATATCATAGTATACTTGTATCATATAATGCCTACCAAGAAAAAAAGGAGCATAATGTAGGCTTCTTCAAGTTCCAGAGACAGCATAATCTGCAACTAGGCATCAGTGATTAGGCAAAGTGACTCAAAAGGCCCCCAGCTTTGCGTGCACCCCAAAGGAGCAAAGCACGCTGTGGGAGATGTGGGCTGCAAGGCAAGCAGCCTTGCTACAGGATCATACTAATTAGTATCATCTATGGTGTCAGAGGTATCAGTGGGTGTAGTGGACATACAGTGCTTGGACAAATGAAAGAGTGAATCACAACTCTTTCTCTTGTTTCCTTGGAAAAATGTGATGCCTCTACAGTGGAGAATAGTATGCCTGTTGACAAATCTTAGCTTGTAAGAGGGTGCTAGTAGAGACAGAACATTTGATCTCACATCACCATGTCATTGGAATTGCCTATCATCAGCAGATTCCTCTTAGTATCATAAAGTCATTCATTCAGACAGGAATAGCAACTCTCTATTACATGGTGGCAATGTGACATTAGGGATCAAGCCTGTCACAAGCAAGGTCTTTGGGAAGATAGTCCAAATCCTCATGACCTCCATGGTGGCACTACTGATGGCCTTCCAGGACATGCAATATCTGTATGGGGGATATTGTAAAATCATGAGGTATGAGATACATTAATTTAAAAATGTCTCTTCAATATCTGGCTGTAAGTTAAAAATGAATGACAGATATACTATACCTGCACTCATGAGTGAACTTGAAAGACAGTGGTGAGGGAAAATTGACTCTGTTAATTGAACTGGAAGCAGTCACTTTGTGGATAAAGATGTGGCTTGATATTAAAGATATAATAGCAAATCATATGATTTAATGGCATCTTTCCACAGTTTGGCGACCGTGGCCATTGCTGCTATAAACATCGGGGTACAGATGGCCCTTCTTTTCACCACATCTGTATCTTTGGGGTAAATACCCAGTAGCATCTTGATGTGCATAAAGATATGGCTTAATATTAAAATGTATACAGATTTATGGGTAGTGGGAAATGACCTGGCCAGCTAGTGCAGAGCATTTGAGGTAGAGGACTGGAAGATGGGAGACAAAGATGTGTGAGTTCCAGGTATGTGGATAGATATATGGGGAGTGGGAAAAAATGTCTAAAGATCTCCATGTAACATGTTAACACCCTCAGAGAGAATCCACACAGCAGAGGTACTAAAAATAAATCAAGTAAATACACTGATGCATCCAGTTACATCATCCAGCCCAGTGCTGGACTGATGAACATGGAGGCAAACATGAAAACTAGATATGAGTTCCAGAACTCTGATGCTCACTTACCAAGGATGACTGAGGCACTGTCATTCTCAGTGGTTCAATCTGCCAATGACCAAATCAAAACCAGCCCACAAAATGGAACCACTCCTCTAGGAGATGAACTACCCATCTGATGGTGAGTTAACTAAATTGGGTCACTTCCAGTCTAAAAAGGCCAACAGTTTACTTACAGGCTTAGACCTACATTCATAGTATGATATTACCATTCTTATCTGTAGGTTAGAAAATTTAAAGATAGTTTTCTCCAGAACTATGAGGTTTCATGGGAGCCAAGAGAGGCTAGTTATTATTTACATGGTTGGGTTTAAGTCTCTCATCTTGTATTTGTTTTCTACTTATCCCTTCTTTTGGATTTCATTCTACTGTATAAGATAAATTCCTTCTCCTAAGACAATTTTTTTTCAGGAATAAAAGAACCCTTGGGTCTCTTCACTTCCATGAAAGTGTTCTTATTTTCTGAAAGTTAGCTTATTTAGATTGTATTTTAGCTCTCTGAGATTTTTTAAAGTATAATTTTAGTACCCATATTTTTGGTTACAAAAATATTTTGGTTATTTGAATGACAGCAATGGTCCTTTGTGATTTTTCTGTCTGTAAACCAGAAATGTAACTGACATATGTTTACTGAATCTATAAAAATGCAAGTACACCAACCAAATGCACTTTGTATAATATATAATCTTTTTAAAATGTATTTTGTTGATAAAGTCAAACAATATAATCATTATTGTTTCTTTTTCATTGAAGTTTGTTTATAATCTATGTTAATAGTTCAAGAATTTTTTTTCTCCTGAAGTTAGCTGGAGAAAGAACAATTTAAAGAATGATTCATTTCCATTTTGAGAAATATACACTGTTAAATTCAGAATTTACTAGACTAATGGTTTCTTTTCCCTTATATTTATTAGCAACGCTAATGCATTAGTTTTTGTCACCATGAAAATGTTAAAAAAATTAGGGAAATTTTTAAAACCCACAAACTCAGAGACATCTGATGTATTTACCAACTGCCTAGGATTTGGCTGGATGATTTCATCTTGGCTTGGTTCTTTCATGTGCTAAGGGGTTGGCTGTGTTTGGACTGATCTAGTGTTATCTTGGCTGGTATTTAATCCATATCCATATTCAAATTTTGTCAACTGCTCCAAAAGTATCCTTCTAGCTATTTACTTTTCCCAAGTTAAGTATCACTGGGGTCATGCATTCATTTCATTGTCATATCTCTGTAGTATCCTTTAATTTGCAAAGTTTTCTAAACTTTGTTTTTCTTCACTTTGACATTTTGTAGTGTTGGCATATGGAAAAGTACAGGCGATCATTCCGTCGAATATGTCTAAATATTTTAGTTTTTCCTTATTTTAGCCATGATCAGATTTAGTTTATGCAGCTTTGACTGGAACACTCCAGAAAATGTTTTCTTCTTGGTACATTATTACAGGAGGTAACTGATCTCACTTCATGACAACAGTGGTGACGCCCATGCTCATCACTTGTGTAAAGGGTGCCCACCAGTAAGTCTCTCTCCAAAATGAATCTACTATTTTGCTTTGTGTCATTAACTAGTAAGTTGTGGAGAAGATTCTTGAGATTCTGTAAGTAATTTATTCTGATGGAACTCTTTTTAAATGAAAAAATACCAAACTAATCTGTCCAAAGACATGAAGACTAAGAAAAAGCAAATATTGGGTAATATATTGAGGATCTCGCTCTATGTAGTAAAAGCTGATGCTACTGGGAATTGCTAAAAGCTTAAGAAGTTTTGCTGAAGTTATTAGTCCAAAGATTGGAAGACTAGAATATTTATATCTTTCCTCATACATTGAAATGGTTGAGAGATACCCTCAAAAGTGTTCATCTGGGGCTGTGGCTCCTGTGAGCAACTATGGTGAATTCCCAAAGCAGACAGAAATATAATTATCTGCGGTGAGTCCATGAGTATGGTCTGAGATGCAGCTGCATTCAGCGGCCAAGGAGGAAAGACACATGCATCAAAAGCATCTGCCACAGAGCTAGCTTGCTCATGGTGGAAAATAACACCAGATCTCTCTCATGAACATCCTAATTTTAGGGACATCACATCCCCCTTTTTTTTTTTTTTTAACTGCATACAGTGGTACTTTTGCAAAGGTCAGAGATTAAGGTGTTTTAGTCGGGTTTGGTCTGTGTAACTTCTGGGAAAGGGAAGAAGCGCTCGTCACCTATTTGGAGAGTCAGTGCTAGAGCAGTCTTTCTTATTTCAGTGTGTATCAAGATGCAAAATGTTATTCTCTCTGCCATACACATTGTGCCACCTTGTGCACACTTATTCATACTGGGTTAGGAAAAGATGCTAATTTTATCTCCAGAACAATTATATACCTTCTCTGAAGTAGGAAAGCGTCCTGAACACCGAACATGTGAGAATCCCCAAGTAGCATTAGGGTCCATTTGTATTAGTGACTATTTCATGACACAGTGAAGTTAATTGACCTGTTGCAGTTTATTCCTGAGGTCTATTCCATGCACTGAGGTGCATGGGCGTGGAGGGGCAGATTTTGAGGAGTTGAACTTACCACAATTTGACATTGGCCAGGAAAGCAGGTCTCAGATAAAAAAGGAGAAGGAGTAACAAAAGAAAATATTATTAGAAATGGCTAGATACCATTGTATTAGAATGACATTCCATGGGGTCTAATATGGAGGGAAGATAGGATGAAATTAGAATGGTGTTGCCAGCCACAGAGGGGAGGGGATATAGGGAGATACTGATTAAATGATATGATGTTTCTGTTATGGAAGGTAAATAAGTTCTGGGGATCTAGAGTCACAACAATGTGACTATAATTAACTAACTGGATTGTATATTTGAAATTTGCTAAAAGGGAAGGTTTTAAGGGTTCTTATCCCCACCCCCCCAAAAAAGCAAATTTTAACTATGCAAGGTGATGAATATGTTAATGAGCTTGATATTCCTGATTACTTTATATTGTATACATACATAAAAAGTCAACTTATACACATTAAATATACACTTTTTATTTTCAATTATACCTCAATAAAGCTAGAAAAAAACTTTGTATACTGTGTCATCTGAAAGAATAACATGGTATAGAAGAAATCACACCATACTCATGTCAAGAGAAATGGGTTTGCTTCCTGATCCTGTCCAGAATCAGTAATGATCCATGAGCTATCCCCTTAAACTCTTTGAGATTTAATGTAGTCATCTGAATTATCCAACAGAATTGGCATTGCTTTCAAAACTGTCACTAAGTAATGTTATGAAACCTTGAGTTTTGATTAAATAGCTGGTGGTTGCTGCAATAAATTCTGATAAAGCAAAGAACCTTTAATGTTCTGGAACTTGTCTGATGCTTAGATGTGCTTATAGGGCAGGGTTCAGTGTTATTACAAACTGGTGTGAGGCGCAGAGCTAGACCATGCCCGTTTTCCTGGTGAACATAAACAATCTCACAGAACATATCAATATCAGGTCAACCCTGAATGAATGATAAAGTTAGACAAAACAGGGTCACTGTGCAACCCATGAGGTATCAAACTTCCATTTCTGCTAAAATAAATAAGAGCTTCTTCACTAGTTTGCCCTTCCTATAGCTAATACTTACTGAGATACTCGGTCTTAAAATCATACCTTTTCCTGACAGTATCCAACCTTGAGCAAAACCTGCCTTCTTTGGACCTTTGCAAAAATTACTCAAAGTTCAAATCATATAATAGGCTTTTCTAACATTTTCTTACTGAAAGTCCCCACTGTATTTTCCTTTCCTGCAAACAGTAATAAATCCAACTTCTCTGACTGTAGGTGTCCTCCTGGTAGCCTTTGGTTGGAGGTCTTTGATAACTGATATTTTTCCAATTTAAACAATCCCAATGCTTTACAGGGAATGTTATTTGAAATCAAAATTAGTAGCTATGTAAGTTCTTTTCTAGAATTCTTTTCATTCACAAGATTAGTGAGAATCCGAAATAGTCATAATATTCTGCATTCACATCTATTTCTCCTCAAATATTTAATTTATGACATTTCATGGAAATAGGAGTTTGGGAGGAATGTCTATGTAAGACTTAGTATATGCTTTAAATCATATCACAATTAGATCTTGATCCATGGGCCACATTGATTATGCTAATAAATCATCTAAATTATACCAATTTATTTCAGAAAATAATTTGACTTAATATTTTACTTAGCTTATAATTATAGTCGTAAATGTATTGATCTTGAAATGTTTAAGGCATATTTTTTCTTTTTTATAAAATTTTTCTAAATGGTAAATCATATTGTTTGAATTCCAAACTATTTGAAAGTTGCTTCAGATTCTAGACAGTGAAAAGTATTTTTTTTAAAGATTTTATTTATTTATTTGTCAGAGAGAGAAAAAGATATTGTGAGGACAAGCAGGGGGAGTGGCTCCCCACTGAGCAGGGAGCCCAATGCAGTACTTAATCCCAAGGACCCTGGCTGGGATCATGACCTGAGCAAAGGCAGTCATTTAACCAACTGAGTCACACAGGCATCCCAGAAAGTATTATTTTTGTGGTTGCATTATTTCATTATGGAAAACTAGCTGGCTGTATCAGGTGGTTTCTCTTACATAGTTTGGTGTGTTACCTGCTAATTATTTAGTTTGAGTTATAGAAGAGATTTTTTGTTCATATTGGCAAAATTAAATTTGGCCAATTTTATCTTTGCTCATGGCTGACTGAAGATATCTCAAAGATGATTTGGTGTTATCTTCAATAGAGATCATTAATGCATCTTTAAAATTTCATCTTTAATCCATATGAGAATATTTTGACACTTGATTTTCCTTGAATAATCAGTTTCACAATTCTTGCGTTACATAAATCGGGTTTTCTAAACCGATTATGTAGAGATAGAGACCATTGCTTCTATAAACAAAACAGATGCATAAGATATATGTGCCATGTCTGGTCACATTGATTTGCTTTTGGCATGAAAACTCAGGAACTTATCCTGGAGTTCTTATTTTAAGGAAGCATAAAATAAAACAATGACAAGAGAATGTCCTTTCAAAAAGCTTGAAAAGTGACACAAATGTCATTCAGCTAGCAACTGGCATGCCTGAAACTAGAAATGAAATGTGAAATGTGTAATTATATACATATATGTGTATATATTTATATATATACATATACACACACACACACAAATATATATATATATATTTAGAGAATAATTATTTGGCAGTAACAGATGGAGCTGTTAGGGAGCAAAGTCATAGCAAAACTGAGATGAAATCCCATGTGTAAGCACACTAAACAATTTTCATATCTTGGACATAAACCAAAGAAGAGAAAACACAAGCGTGAGTCACTGTGTTTGATGTAGAACAAAAGGCCCAGTTAAATGAATGAGACGTTTCTATTTAGGGCTTAAGAGTAAAATAAGATAATTCACCTTCTTTGACTGTTGAATGAAATATAAATATAATACTTATACAGATAAATATGCATATTTTATTCAATAGTCAAAGAAGATGGATCATATCATTCTAACTTGCACACTAAACGTTTTATTCATTTAAGTCATATATATGTATGCATATTATATATGTAAATTATATATAGTGTTTATGATATAAGGAGAATAATGTTGCAACTAAATTGTCTACTAATGCAGATGACCAGTCAAGAAATGATGAAAAGTCTTCCTTTCATTCAAAATTTAAATTCTCCCTCCCCTTGTAAACTGGTACATCCAACATAAGGAAATATCTTCTTATGTAAAGTTGAAGACTTTTTTTTATAAGTTGAAGACTTTTTAGTACATTCTAGTGCTCATATGAGTTTCAAAATAAAATAATTCTTCTGTAATAATAGAAGAATATTATGTATGGTAACTAAATATTTAGTATTTAAATTCTTACCTTTATTTTTTAAACTTTAAATCTTTCCTCTAAGACAAAAATTCTTAGAAAAGGATTTTGACTTCTATAGAAATCTTAATTAAAATTTCGTGTTAAAGATGAGCATCCATCTTTATGGATGTTAAGAATATATTTTTTTTAAAGGATACTTAGAAAATAGAAGTAGAGGTTAATTTAGGAGCAGTAACCTGAGCCCATGTCCAAGGGAAATTCATCAGGCAAGTCTCACTTCTGGAGTTTTCTTTCCCTCACTCATATCATGGTTCTAGATATGACACTTTTGCCCGTAGGCTCCTCTCCTCCTTATTCAGAATAGATACCACTGGAGAACAACTACAATTGCTGTGTTTGTACGTCTGTGTGTGTCTTCAGCTTTCTTTGCTACACTTATTTTCTTTCACTCCTGAATCCTCCAGTCTCTCACCTTGTGATTTCATTCTTGCGATTCTAAATTCAAATTACACAGAAGGAAGATGCCATTGGTTCCTTCCAGAATATGGATTGGTAAGAGTCCTTTAACAAAACAAAACAAAACAAAATAAGACATTGACCCATTATCCTCAATAGGAACATGGTTTTGCATAACTATTCTAATGAGATCACAGGCTGGGCAAGAGCAAACCCATACTGTGGTTACTATATAACGGCATTATCCAAGACAAAAAGTAACAGATGAAACTACCACTTGTATCTTTGCCCACACTGAGTTTTATCAATTAAAACTGACTTTTTAAATAATCTTTTCATATTGAGTGAGTTCAATAATATGTATATTTTGAGATTCATATGCTATTTCTTTATGAATCATTGGCGAACATTATTTCCATAGTTTTTGGAAAGTTTTTTTTTATTCTTTTCCATCCATGCATTTCTATATATTTTTTTCCTTTATAGCTGCATTTTAGAATCCTCCTTAACCTCATTTTTTAAACATATGGTCTAGATTATTTTTTAATATATACATAAATAGAGCTATTTGTGTTATTTTATACTAAGTATCTGTTATTCTAAAGTTATTTTCATAGACTTACTTATCTCCTGATCCTTTCAATACATATAGAAAATTCTTTTAGGAGAAAGCATTATCTATTGCTGCATAACAAATTGCTACAAATGTAGTGCTTAAAACAATGCATATTTATTTTCTCAGTCTCTGTTTGTCAAGAATTTTGACAGGGCATAGCTGAGATCTCTGCATTAGGATTTCTCACAAGGTTGAAATGGAGGTGCCAACCCAGACTGAGTTCTCATCTGAAGACTTAATTAGAATTTCTCATCTAAATTCGTGTGGCTGTTGCCAGAATTTAATTTATCAAACATCATTGAACTGGTTTGCTTTGCTTTTATTTCCCTGAAAAGCAGTTCTCTAAATGTATGTTTTATCAAAGCATACAAACTGAAAGAACGATAGAAAGAGTTTACTTGCAAGACAGAAGCTATAATCTTTTATAAACCAATCATGGAAGAGATACCTAATTACACTGGTTATATTCTATTAGTTAAAAGCAAGTCACTAGGCCATCCCAAATTTAAAGAGATGGTATTAGATAAGAGCACAGCAATAGGGGTCACTGGAGAGGCCATCTTAAAAATGGTCTATGCCAGACAATGTTCAATAACGATGTTAATTTATACTTGATATTGTATCCATTGAAAGCAGAGAGAGAACTATTTCTCTGTTAATTTCAGTGTCTTGATAGTACCAGATAGTTTCAGTGTTCTCAGAGTTCAAAATTATACTTATTTAAAACTTGTTTGTAATTAAAATTATTTTTTTAAGATTTTATTTATTTATTTGAGAGAGAGAGATGACAAGAGACAGAACATGGTTGGGGGAGTGGTGGAGGGGGACCAAAGCAGGCTCCCCACTGAGAAGGGAGCCTGACATGGGACTGGTCCCAGGACCCTGGGATCATGACCTGAGGTAAAGACAGATATCCAACCAACTGAGCAACCTAGGTGCCATGATAATTAAAATCTCATATATACTTGGAAGAAATATTTGCAAATCATATATCTATAAGGGATTAATATCCAGAATATATAACGGACTTCTACAATTCAACAGAAAACCACAAACAATCCAAATTTTAAAAAAAAATGAAGAGAAGTCTTCAAAAGACTTTTCTCCAAAGAAGATATATAGTCAATAAAATGATAATATTGTAAAGGAAACTTGATTTTTTTTTGTTTTATTGGGGTAAAATTCACAAATAAAAATTATATGTATTTGAAGTGAACAGTTTGATGTTTTTATGTATGTATATGTTATGAAATAATCACCACAATTAAGCTAATACTGTATCTATTAGTTCATATATGTAACATTTTGGCAAACTCTTCATGGAAATTGTATGACTTTAGAGAGTCCATTGATAGTGTAATTTTCTTTGATTACCACCAAAGTGCTTATTTATAAAATCATAAAATTTCCCTAAAAAATATTGCATAAGGTTTGTTACATATATTTTCAAAAGATATTGCTGATGTTTAGAGGAATGATAAAATTCAAGTTTTTAAGTTGAAAAGGAATTTTGATATTGTCTTGTTCAAACATACTCTGCTTTTAAGAATGTTTGGCACGGGGTGCCTGGGAAGCTCAGTGGGTTAAGCCTCTGCCTTCAGCTCAGGTCATGATCCCAGGGTCCTGGGATTGAGTCCCGCATCGGGCTCTCTGCTAGGCAGGGAGCCTGCTTCCTCCTCCTCTCTCTCTCTCTCTCTCTGCCTGCCTCTCTGCCTGCTTGTGATCTCTGTCAAAAAAAAAAAAAAAAAAAAGAATGTTTGGCAGTAGTAGTTGGAGTATTATAAATCTATGCAAACTTCACCATAATTATTTTTTATAAATACATGTCTTAATTATTAAGTTGAAGGTGCTTTATTTTTTTAAGATTTTGTTGATTTATTTGACAGAGAGAGAGAGCACACAAACATGGGGGAGGGGCAGGGGAAAGGAGAAACTCCCCTCTGAGTAGGGAAACTGATGTGGGATCTCAGGACCCTGAGATCATGGACCAGTGCTGATGGCAGATGCTTAATTGACTGAGCTACCCAGACACCCCTAAATTGAAGATACTTTAGTTCATATTCACCTTTATGGTCTCACTGCCAAGCAATCAGTTGGCTACACATTAAGTAATCAAAGACCACTTGCTTAAATAAATCAGACTCATCTTGTCCTGTGGAACTTTTTTTTTTTTTTTAAAGATTTTTATTCATTTATTTAACAGAGAGAGAGATCACAAGTAGGCAGAGAAGCAGGCAGAGAGAGAGAGGGGGAAGCAGGCTTTCTGCTGCGCAGGGAGCCTGATGCGGGGCTCGATCCCAGGACCCTGGGACCACGACCTGAGCCGAAGGCAGAGGCTTTAACGCACTGAGCCACCCAGGTGCCCCTCCTGTGGAACTTTTGAATATTACTTTTTCTGTCTTTGAAATATTAAAAAAATTATTTTATTCTTCTTTCTTTATTTAGCATTCAAAAACACCTAGTGGATGTCTTCCTAGACATGAAATAAGCATTGAGTATACAGAGAAGACCAAGAAACATATGATCTCTAGCATATATAGATATGAAAATTTTTTATTAGATAAATTTGACAAGTAACATTGTGTAAATTTGAGGCAATTATATTTTAATATGATTGCCATGATAGTGACATTTACTACACTACATAATTATAAGATCTGTGTGACTTACTATTTCTTACACATGCACTTTATTGTCCTCAGTTAAGTGTATCAGAATCTCTTGATTTTAAAGCACTCTTTATTGAATTTGTTTCTCACCAACTTTACTATAGATTTATTAAAAAAAAACACTTACATGCACACTGTTTGCAAAATAAACTTTTTCCAAAACACTAAAGTAAAAAAAAAAAATACTTGATTTTGTTACATTTGGGAAAATTTATTACACCATATGTGTAACCATCATATTAAAAAAGTCTCCACATAATGATTGATATAAGGAAAAAAAAACAACTCTGTGAGAAATCCCACATAATTAATATCACATGTAAATTGAAAGAGAAATGGTTACTAACTATAAACCATGGGTCATTTAAGTATTATTTGTGGAATTAGCCAAACAGAAATTCATGGTTACATTAAATATATAGCAACTATATATTAGAAGAACTATAAAGTGTTCTTGCTGCTTCCACATTTGTTGATGTATATCAGCTAACATTAGAATGGCAGACCTGTAAGACAATTGGGACTCTAAACATGAAGATGTAAAATGGAAGGGATTGTTATTATACCAGGCTATAATTAGTATAGTAATTGTTCTTGCTAGAAGCATTTTTTTCCAATCATCATAGCATTTTTGACAAAGTACTAATAACAGTGTTCAATTAGCTACACAAAGTGTACCTCAATGCATTTATGTTGTGGAAATTTGTTATATAAAGTGCAGAGATAGTTCAGGAGGATATTAACTGAATTTTGAGATGTAATTGGCTGGTGCTTAAACTGTTCAGTGAAGTGGTCTTACATGCTCTGGAGCAGAGCCACTGTAGAACATTCCAACTATTACTTTCAATTTAGACCATCAGCTTCGGTCCATTTACTGAGTGGTGAAATCAGAGCAATTGATTCTTCTGAATCTCTGCCAGTTATACCCCATATAGTTCATCCAAGCCATGTGCATTCAGCTGAGTGTTATTTTTGGACTTCAACAAGAATTGCTCTACCACCAACTGAATAGGCATAGATTTAGAATGAGGTTCATAATTTGAAGGGCTGAAATTGCTCACCCAGGTAACAAGTGACCCTTCAGTAAATTACAGTAGAATCCTAATCAAATAAAGCCCATTAGGGTATGTAACACCTCATAACAAGGTCATTTTCCAATCTTGTATTACTTCTTATACAAGCATTATTTGAGGATGTGAGTGATGTATTTTCAGTTAACAAATATTTTCACAAGTCCTTTTCAATTTATGATCCATCAATTAATAACTGTGTTATATTTTATATATAGTACAAGTGCACACTAAGTTTATTATAATCTCTGTATCTTGTTAAGTAATTATAATCTGTGGTATGGTTTACAAATGAATTGAGAGGGACCACTGAGATA